>JAPFFP010042577.1:0-13993 GCA_026153255.1 Solanum medicagineum
AATACACACTCCTATTATAGTTAAGCACCGCGAACTTGCTTAATTTAAAGTACACCATATTCGCCGTAGCTTCTTCTCTTTTTTTTTTCCAATTGAAACAATTAACTTCGGTTGATTAAATTACGGTGTCTAACATTATTTTGCTTGTCATGAATTTCAAAATTTAAAATTTTATTTTATTGTTCACATCTCATCAATTTAAATTTTTTGGACAATAATAGAAGATATTATTATTATTGAGTTTTATTTTTATACTACACCTCATAAGTAATTGAATTTCCTTCTTTTTATTTAATATATAGAATGTTGAGTTAGTGGGATTTCATTGGATATGTTGTTCTAGTTGTAATGTTGAGTTAGATTTATGTTACTTAGACTTTTATAGTTTAATGTGTTGTTATTTATTTAAATTTTAGTTATCTAGCATATACAACTTAACACTTTACTCATTATAATTAAAAAACATTTTGTTATCTAAATGAAAGTCATTTTCTTCGATTATTTTACACTACAATTTACTCATATGCAAATAAAAAAGAAAAAATGTTGAATAAAAGAAGAACTTGTTATAATACGAGAAAGCATAAGTTCATTAAAAATTAAGCGTTTATTTAGAACTCTTTTCTTAGTTGTTATGATTTTTTAGATAAAGTTAAAGAAGATCGATAAAGTTTGAAGTATATATAAAAATAGAGTTCTTTTGAAAACCTACTACACATAAAATTTTATTTTTAGTTCTTTTTATTTTTCAGATAAAATTAAATAAGATTGATTAGGCCGGAAGGATATATAAAATTAAAACTCTTTCAACGAAATACTATGTTTAAAACTTTGTTTCTACAACTTCAATTATAACTACTATTGCTACGATGATTATTATTATTATTATTATTATTATTATTATTATTATTATTATTATTATTATTATTATTATATAACTGTTAAATTAAATATGTTCAAATTATATTGATGGGAGAAATATACATCTACAAAAACAAAATAACAAAATTGAGAAATTATTTATATGAAGGCCAAAGGATAAAAGAGTTTACAAATCATTTATATGTAGGGCACCCCTACCTTCTACCTGCACCCCTGTCTCCCGAAAAGGAATTTAAATATTTATTTTTTAAAAAAATATTTCAAATTATGAAATATTTTCATGTCAAAAACATGAAAAAAAATATCTTGAAGATTAGTATTAGAAAGAAGAAAAAAAATGATATTTTGATTTAAAAAATAATGATATATAAATAATGAGTGTCACTAATTTGTGTATAGTATTGGTGAGAAAAAGTAACGTCACAAATGATATACAATTAGTGGCTACTTGGAGTGCCTGTTTGTACATTCTGAAAGCTGGAGTTCCAACTTGTGATTTGAAGACAAGTTAAAGGGCTAATTTATGTATTGTGTCTTAAATAATTCATGAAATTTTTTTTATCGTACCTAAATAATTTTATAGACAAATAGAAACAAAAGAATGAGTGTCACTAATTTGTGTATAATATTAGTGACAAGAAGTAACGTCACAAATATTATGCAATTAGTGGCTAGTTGGAGTGTTTGTTTGTGTATTTTTTAAGTTGGAGTTCCAACTTGTTATTTGAAGACAAGCTAAAGGGCTAATTTATGTATTGTACCTTAAATAATTCGTGACAAATTTTTTATCGTAGATAATTTTATAGAGAAATAAAGACAAAAGAATGAGTGTCACTAATTTGTGTATAGTATTAGACAAAAAGTAACATCACAAATGATGTACAATTAGTAGCTAGTTGGAGTGCATATTTGTGCATTTTGAAAGTCGGAGTTCCAACTTGTGATTTGAAGATAAGTTAAAGGGCTAATTTATCTATTGTACCTTAAATAATTCGTGATCAATTTTTTATCGTAGCTAAATAATTTTATAGATAAATAATACTAAAAGAATGAGTGTCACTAATTTGTGTATAGTATTAGTCATAAAAAGTAACGTCACAAATGGTATACAATTAGTGACTAAAGTTTACACCGTTTTACTACAATTATTATTATGTCTCTAATATAATTACATAATTTTAGTGACGAAATATTTTCATATCTAAACTTAAAGTAATTAGAGACAAATGATGATTTGTCAGAAAATGTCAATAAAATTAGTGATGAAACTGATCGTCTCCAATATACTCAAATTCGCAGCTAATATTGTGTAATGATTGCTCTAATTTATTTTTTTGTGGTAAAAAATATTTTTGGCAAAATTATTTTTGTCATTAAAAACACGTGAGTCATACATTTGAAGTCTATCACAAATTGTCAATAAAGTTTGTGACGAAGCTGATTGTCACCAATATCCTTAAATTTATGGCTAAAATTATGTAATAATTGGCGCTAATTCACTTTTTTGGTGGCAAAGCTTCTTAGACAAAACATTTCCTATGAATTTTGTTTTATCATCACCAAAAATACCTGAACCATGCATTTGAGAACGAAATCTAATTATTGTGATAAAAAATGCATATTTGGTGACGAATTTTTGACCATAGCTAAACAATTTATGGCTAAACATCACATTTATCGTAGTGATGTTTGAAAAAAAATATGAATCATGTATATTAAAATATCTCATCAGTCCAACATTTATTCTTTTGGGACATTATATAGAACTAGTTTTTATCTCGTGGTGTACAACAACCAAATCCATGTAATCAAATTCAAAAGATTTTGATTACTTATGATCATGATTATCTTTTGATTTCCCTGAACATTGAACAAATATTTTGTTATACTTTAACATATAATGGACTAAAAGATTTAAAAGTTCTTAGTCAAACTTACTCGTTTGCATGTGTTCTAAGGAGACCTTTTGCAATCCATTTACAAAATCCATCCATCAGTTTCTTTGGATGTTGATGACATATCACATTCCCTTTAAATGGAAATTTCTAATGCACATGGGGTTGCATCTTCTCTTTTCCCTTTTCACTTGATTCAAACGTGTTCAAAATTGGAGATTGAAAAGACTTTGATGGATTCCTTTGGCGTTGAGCACGGGTAGCAGAGTCAACATATAAAATAATTTCTTTCCCTATAATCTCTGATTGCTTAGGACTGTCTGATACAATGTCCTCATATTCTTCCTGAGTAACAGCATTCAAAAGCTTAACGTCAATTGAAGTGTGAAAATGGAACATAATTTGAGCTGTTTCAGCCTCAGTGCCAGATGAAATGAAAGTTGATGTGGCGAAATCATGTCAATATAAGTTTAGTTATAATAAAACAAGTTCCACTCGTAAAAATAGTATATTAAGTAAGGAACTTTACCATTTCATCCATCTTTGTTGGATTATCTTGCACTCTAGATGGATTGTCTTTTGTTGTTGTTGGTTCTTCAGTTGATCTTGATACATCACCAACTTCCATTGGTGGAACTATTAAAGCATTCATCATGACTTGTGCATCCTATAATTAAAGTACATTGCATTGTATAATGTTACATAATTCACTAGAACATACATGATTCGTCATATATATGAATGAATCATGTATTATTTTAACAAAGTTATAAAATATGAAACACTTATTAACGTAATATGTATGAATCATTACAAAGCATGATACATCATGTATCATTGTAAAAAGAAAGAAACATACAATGAATCATTTAGCAAATAGAAATTTTAACAAAACAACTCATTCTGCCTCAGGAGCATATGGTGTCGCATGTTCCTTTGAGTGTTGAATTTTGGATGTGTCATCAACATACAATCATTTAAATATAAGTGATACATTTTAAATTTTACTAAACTAAGTGTATCAAATATATTTGAAATTATAAAAGTAGATACCTCAAAAGATTCTATGGCATGACTTATGTTAGCGACTATCTCATCATCAATAATATAAGGGTCTGTCATGGTCACACCAATAATTGGGGGTGCTTTGGGTGGTTTTAGTGTGTGATCATTCTTATCAGATTCATCAACATGAGGTGATTGACCACACTCATCCTCTTGGTTATGAGCTGATGTGCCAATACTATTCGTAGTCTACAATATAGATCCATATATTAATTTAGGAAATATATATAATGTATTGGTAAAAAGGAGAACATACCTTAAGAGATAGGTGAATATCATGAGAAATTGCATTCAACAATGCATTATGGTTTGAGTCAATTTTTTCTTCTAGAAGTCTGAACTTCTGGTCAATCTTATTGAAAAAAATAAAAAATAGTTACATGAATCATGATAAAATATATATTTCGATAAATAAATGAAAAAGTTTAGCAAGTCTTATATATTTCTTTAAATATCTTTTGATCTCCCTGACAATGGCTGTGTCCATTTTTCCCTTTGGATCAAATGGATGTCCAAAAGGAATGAAAGGACCTACAATCGATTTTTTTGAAACTTTTTTTCACTTTTTTTTGAGATGGGGACTGACTTCTTTGTAGAAAATTCAGTGACTTTCTTAGGAACAACTTGTACTGGAGTTGGAGTTTTACTGCCAGTAGTCCTTAGTCTTTTCGGAGCTAGTGGAGAGGATGTACCATTAATACGCTTGGACCTTCTTATCAAATGTTCTGGGGTTTCAGAAGTGAAGTCCTCAAACTATGAAGGTTCTATAATTTTTTGCTGAGTTAGTTGAGGGTAATGCTTCACTATCAAGTATATATTCAACTCCAGCAAGTCAAATACTGAAAGTTCATCATGTGTAGGCACAATATTTTTGCACTTATGCTAAAAAAAATACATAAATTATTTAATAACTACTACACAGACTTGTACATAGAATTAGTTCTTTAGTTTGTTCAATGAATCATATAGCCTGATGCTTCAAGGTACTGTGAATCATGTGAGTTGATTCATAAAAATTACATGTGTATCATGTACTTTGATGCAAATAATCTATGTGTATCACTTCTATACAAACATTGCATGATGAATGCTTTATATGTATCATGTATTTAGATGCACATGAATTTTGAATCAACAGTGTATTTATGAATCATGAATAAAGAATCAACCGTGTATTTATGAATCATGAATATTGATTCAATTGAATCTTATGTACTGTCCGAGACCAATGCTAAAATATTCAGGTAATCTGAACCTAAGACAGTCTATGAACAAATCAAAACATGTAGTAAAAATATATTGTATATTACCTCACTAAACATGCTGGACAGGAAACTATCATATTTTGGCTTCTTTCCAATTCTAGTTCAAAATCCTTGGAATATATTGTTTCCACTCTTGACAGCAAAATCGGACTTAACTTGTGATGCACATTCATACATCCATACATTCAATGTGTATGGCATGCCACTTAATCGGTTATCTACTTTGCTGTTGTGAATTCTAGGATAAGACTTGTCTTGAGTTTAGTAAATGCAACCTAACGCTATCAAAATAGTACATCATGGTCATCTTCCATCAATTTAAAATCACAGGCCGGCACTAATGCATCATCAGATTGAGAAAAAATAAAGCATTGTTAATAATATATGATGGCCATCTAGATAGCATCTTCTTGGTTATACCATTCACCCATCACAAAACATTGAGCTAAGCGCATTTTGTTGACACCTATGTATGCACCAGGAAAATATTTTAATATTAATCTATTTTGGTGTCATTGTTGTATCAAAAATCATCCTGATTATCAGTGTATATCAACCCAGTAAAAATGGTAAATTCTCTGATGAAAAATCTCAGACTGTTACCTTGGATTTGTCGAACATGTAGTTCATTAAGGTTGTCTTAGTCCAACTCAAGCAACAATACACATTTTGTAATGTGACCTTGCCAATTGCACTGTGGCATTTCAAGATAAGAGCCAAAAATTATTTCTTTGAATAAGTTGATTTATTCCTTTCCTAGTGATGCTTTTATATGATTTGCAAAATCATGTGTATGTATAGCACCAAACTGGAAAGGATGAGATGAAATTTATTTGATCTTGTATTTCAAACCCTACGAAACAAGAATGATGTATGAAAAAATATTATACATTTACTAAAGAAGAAACTGTTAGTGTGAGAAAAAATTTAAAGAACAATCAATTAACATGATTCATTGTATGGTGTAACATTGTTTGATTCATCCAATGAATCATCAACTGCATGGTGTATCATCTTAATTTGATACACTCAATGAATCAAGAAATTAATTCCAATGAATGACTGTCACATTGAATCATGCATTAACATGAATCATTGTAAAGTGTATCACTTTGTTTGATATATCTAATGTTGCAACAACATATGATAGTCAGAAAAAAATAGGTCAAATAATTACTTTATTCAACACACATATGGCAAAGTTTAAATACTACACACAATGAATCATTATATTTTTCCAAATAAAATAATTTAATGAATCACCACTAACCAAAACATACCCAATGAATCTCCATATCATCTTTATTTCTCATAAAGATGAACCAGCGAAAATGATTCACTGTAAAGTGTATCACTTTGTTTGATACATCTAATAAATCATTATATAACAGTCAGAAACCAATACTAAATAATCATTTTACTCAATCCACCCTTGACTAAGTTTTATTCCCAATGAATCATAAAATACAACACACGATGAATCATTATATTTTCTAAATAAAATAATTTAATGAATCACCAAGCCAACCAATACATACTCAATGAATTACCAATTTAGTTTTATGTCTCAAAAAGAATGAACCAACTAACATAATTCACTGTATTCACTCAGTGCAGTGCTAATAAATCACCATAAATAATTCACAAAAAATAAAAAAAAGATAAGATACATGCTATCCACATGAATCACTATGTTTTTCAAATTGAATCAACATTCATTTTTAGAATCACTGTTATTTAAAGTGTTTGAAGAAAACTAACCTCAGGCAAAGATGGTCGATTAATTACGATATCTTTCTTCTTCACCTTTTTGGGGGTTTTGGGATCTGAAATTTTTAAAGTTGAACCTTTGTCCTTTTTTGACTTGATTTCTCCTTTTCTTTCTCATGGCCATAAGATCATGAGTGTGTTTAGATCTATTTTGCTAAAAAATTTCATCGTCAGAGTCATATACACCATCTCGAAAAGCTTATTCTTCATCTAATTGAGTGAGCACAATGCTAAACGATGGAGGATCCATATGTATGAAGTATGTGAAAGTTAAAAAAATGAATTTGCCAATGAATTTCAAAAGTAACAGTATGAAATTAGAATGAGGAAGATAAGTTAACCTACCTTGATTTTGAAATTTGGAATTGATTATACAGGAAGAAAATGTCGCTTGAATTGGAGAGAAGTTGGTGGTTATTGAATCACATTTAGCATGATTTTAGCCTTAAAAAAGAGTTTTGTGGCAGAGAGAATGTAGACTATCAGACGTGTGGGAGGGAAGTTGCAACAAAGAAAATTTTAGAAATTTGTAAAATGGGAGAAAATATTTGGAAATAGTGAAACATAATATGTGTAATTTTTCCTTTATTTTGTGATTTGTCCTACTTGTCACAAGCTTATGTATTTTAAAAACCATCACAAATGTAACACCCCGCATATAATATGTACTAACTCTATGCATATGGAACATGCTATGACTTGGTCAAATTAGCGCCCATTTTTAAAAGTGCTTAAATTTCATATTAGAGAGCTATATGTATGTCCAACGCTTAAGATGATCGAGTGTATATAAGTTTTAAGTCAAATTGAGGAGATCATGGCCTTAAATTAAGTGAAAGAAGTGAGGTGCTTGTAGGTTAAGAAGCTAGCAGGTGAGTCACCTATGTGCTTAGCTTAAATATGCTAGGTAGACGGAGACGAGGCTCGGCACCGAATCTGTCCAAGTCCGATAATGAATAAACTCTGTGTCAAGAGTGTAACTTTAGCCCATGTTTTAGTATCATAAATTAATAATATTTACAGCCTAAGATAAATAATAAAAGGGCCCAAATACATTCACGACCCACTTGACGATTTTAGCCCAAACTAAGTGAAAAAAGGGAAAATGGGCAGTCAAGGCCCAACCAATTGAAACCCATTTTGGCCCAAGTGAAAGGGCCAAGCTGCTGCATCACCACGTTTCTAAGATGTAGTCAAAATCTCAAGAGAAAGTCGGCAAAAAATTCCCCTTTCAAAGGGATTAGAAACTAGCCACTTCAAGTTATTTAACACAAACAAAATAATCAGTTTTCCTAAGTTTTCTATCTGTTCTTTCTTAACTTTGCAAAGCAGCCACAAGTGACTTTTAAGGTTCTTGGAGAATCTCTAGACCTTGAAGGTAAAGGTAAGTAAAGATACTTGTGTGTTTAGTATTTTTTTTATAGAAAAACAAGAGAAATAGGCTGGTTATAGTTGTGCTGAAATTTTGGACAACATGTGTTCCAAAGATTAATATATACTTTCTTTGTTTATTTGGAAGTTTTTCTCGTATTGGTTGGCTTGGTTATGAAGAGAGGTTACTGTATTTTTATGCGGTTCAGTTCTGTACTGATTTATCAAGGTTGTTGCACCATTTTTATTTTCCGCAAAAATGAGTTCTTGTGTGATATCGCAATTGTGCTTATAGTAGGAACTTGTGGGATGATAATTGGGGATTGTTGTTCCATGTGTTTCATATACTATGGAACTGTTTTGGACTATTTCAGGACTATTTATATGTGTAAATATGGTGAGAATAGTTTGGTTAAAATTTTAACTGGTATGTGGTCGTTGACGTGGAAATGTAGCGAAAAGGCTTAATGTTATTCTACCTATTTGTGTGTTGCATAGAATTGTTAATATTTTGTGCTTTGTGGGTTGTTGTAAGTCTTCTACAGACTAAAGCATGTTATAAATGACACATATATAAGAGTGTGTGTCACAAAATAGGATTAGAGATGGAAAGGTTGAAAGAATACTCTTGTGTTGATGATTACAAGCTTGCTATCCACGTGTTACGTTTTATGAGATTTGATTGCCAAGATGTATTTATTAGCCGCTAATACTAGTTTTATCACCTACTCTATTGTAGATAAATATTTTGGGGAAAAAGAGGTTACTTCAATGTAATAACGAGGTCGTACAACGAGGTATATAAGGTTACTTAATTTCGTATTATTTGGCATGAAACTTAGATCCTTCCTTGGCACATAAAGGTAATTACCAACTCCGACATGACTAACAACTATGCCTTCACTCTTTTACATGTTCATATGCTCCCATACATTACAATTTTCAGATCTGCATATATACTTGGATATCAAGATACATGGGTTCTTGTTGCTAAATAAAGTTCACGAGTTGTTTCATCTCCTACACATTTCATTATTAACGTTACCTACTATTTTCATTATGGTATTGTCCTGTATAGTTCTTTACATATCACAGGCTATATCTATGGTCCGACAACTCCAATATTATGACCACCCAAAAGAATCATCTCAATAGTAATTGAAAGATAAAGTAAGTTGCTTATTGATAGGTGGTAGCCAGGGTTGGAAGAATCACCCAGCATAGGTCGATCCCATTATGGGGGGTATCCCAGGGGTTAAAGGAAAGACTAGCATGGGTCGATCCCGATATTGATTCACCACTGATCAAAAAGTCATTAGTATTACATGTTTTGCGCAGATTATACACTAAAGAAAGGTAAAGTAATAAAAAGGATATAAAGTACATGATTCCATAATATGACTAAAGGTGGTCTCTTATCCGTGCACCAGTGCATGATTTCATTTGAGTTCTTACTTCATATACAGTACTTACTGCATTACATATTCAGTACATTATCTGGTACTTACGTCTCTTACGGGGGACTTGCATTTCATGCTACAGTTACAGGTGCTAGTAGATCTCCCCAATAGGAGTACAGGATATCCAACTACTATTACTGAGCTTTAGGTCGCTTTGAGGCGTTGTGTTCTAGAGCTTATATTTTTGTATTGTATAGTTAGTCATGAGTGGGGGGTCTGTCCTGACCCTTACCATATGTTTTTACTTATCTAGAGGCTTTGTAGATAATATAAAGTAACGTGTGGTCATGTCTTGTACTTTAGACATTGTGGCTCCAATGGCCTAGTCATGTGCATTTCCTTTTGGCTTGTTATTATTTTCTACCTTCTTGAATGCATGCTAAATATGGAAAACCCCTTATAATGTTCATAGCAAGTGCATGGTTATATGTTGGTTCTCCCAAGCCTTGTCAACAACGGGTGCCAATCCTCCTTAATGGGACTTTGGGCGTGATAAAAGTGGTATCAGAATGGGCTGTCCTAGGGAGTCTACAAAGTCGTGTCTATGTAGAGTCTTATTTATGGATGTGTTGTGCACCACATTTATAAGCTGGAGGCTATGTGGAATTTAGGAGTTGTCACTTTCCTTTCATTCTTTAGATCGTGCCATAGAGCCAAGTGTTGTAGGTGGATTATGTCTAACCTTTAAATTGTTTTGTACAGCAAGTATGCCAGAAACTAGGATAAACAATGGCAAAGAGAAGGAAGTAGAAGTGGTAGTTGGTATACCCAGCTGGGTGAGACAACGAAATGAGGCTCAAGATGAGTCTCTGTCACAGAAATCTCCACTCCTCCAGCTCCAGATGAACCAGGAAGTAGTGAAATTCCCCCAAAACCACCTATCGATGCCACCGTACAGGATTTGAGAAATGCAATCCAACTATTGACTCATATATTTGCTGGCCAAGGTCAAAGGCAAGGAGGCCCAATTATAGGTCTAGGTGGTACGAAAAGTGCAGCTAGCACAAGGATACGTGACTTTCTTAATTTGGAACTCCTTCCTTCACTGGGTCAGATCCTAATGAAGATCCACAAGACTTTATCGAACAGATCCAACGTACTTGGATGTTATGCATGTGAGTGGTATAGAAGCTGTTGAGTTAACGACATATAGTGAAGGGTATGGCTATACTATGGTATGAAGCTTAGAAGCAATCTAACGATATAGATGCACCTCCAACTACTTGGAAGGAGTTCAAAGAGGTATTTCTTGACCATTACTTCCAATTAGAGATCCGGGAGCCCTGTGCAGATCAGTTCTTGAATCTCCACCAAGGGAATATGAGAGTGAGGGAATATAACCTTCAATTTGATTCCCTTTCTCAAATCTCCACCAAGGGAATATGAGCCTGAGGGAATATAACCTTCAGTTAATTCCCTGGCCAGGTATGCCCTTAGCGTAGTTGTTACTTGTCACGACTCAAGCCTAGGGCCTAGATGAGACATGGTGTATAGGGAAATCCAAGGAACCCCAACCAAACCTCTTAACTTGTCATTACACATCTTTAGTCGCGGAAGCATATAAAAGGCATAAAGTAAGCAAAAGGAACAAGGGGCTATGGGATAGCTTGTCAAAACATCAACATTAAAGACGAGGAGTCATAGCTCATATCATAAATACACAACTCGTCCAACGAACACCTCTAAATACAAAAATAGAGCGGGGGCCAAGACAAAGCTACCGAGCTCACCCTCATAGTCAATAGAACATAAGATAGTATCTCAATACATAGATAATAGCAAGATAGAATAAGGTCCCTGAAATGGAGGACTTACCAACAAACTTGGAATAGCACCGACTAGCCACATGGAGGAGGAGGAGGATCAACTTGAGCACCGATTCTTACATGGTGATATCATATAGGAAAGAGTATGCGTTAGTATGTTTGAATGTACTAAGTTAAGTATTAGTATGTTTGAATGTACTAAGTATGTGGGGTGCAATGCAACAAGAAATCAACATCAGGATCAAAAAGCATAGCAATAGGCAATAAGCATATTATAGCAAGATGGCATGTATGGATAATGCATAAGTAAAACATGCTTAAATAACTCATGCTTATATAAGGTATCATATGTGAAGAATAGACCAAGCTATATTTCCAAGGTATAAACCCCTTGAGGTTTGATGATGCCGCCCCATCACTTAGGTGGTGAAGTACTAACCTTTCACTCGGTTAGTGATAATGCCGCCCATCACATAGGTGGAGAAGTACAAACCCTTCTCTCAATTGATGAGTACAAACTCCCATCTTGGTTAGTGATAATGTCGTCCTATCATGTAGTTGGAGAAGTACGAACCCTTCCCTCGGTTGATGAGTACAAACCCCCATCTCGTTTATCCGGGTTCTTAGACCCCCCCCCCCGGATTAGGCATAGTCTAATGCAACACTTATATATAGAGTATATCATGTACATAATCTCATTTCATCATCATATAGTCAATCATATCATATCTCATTCTTTGGACCTTCAACACCTCAAGAAACTACATCCGAACATTTTATCAAACACTTAGAGGGTGTGTAATGCTAGTATGAAACCATGAAATATAGAGATAAAATAATGCAAGAAAATCCATTGTAAAACTATAAATCAACACCTTGCAACATCCTCAAGAAACATACATCAAGACTCCTCATAAATCTTACAATAGATCAAGGATTTATAGCTCAAAATATTGCAAACAATCACAATATCACATAGTTTTAACTTAGTGTGCAGTGAGTTTCATAATAATCAAGACCCATTTGTAAATTAACTTTAAATCATGCAATTTTAGTAAAAGGAGGGTTAGGTATCATGGGTGAAAGAAACCCATGAAAGAAACCAACATACCTTAGGTCTAGAGTTGCTTGGAATTGAGATTGGGAATAATAGAGGCTTGGAAATGATCTTGGAATCCAAATTTTTTCTTGGGTTTCCTTGAAAGTGATTTGGGGATTGATGGAGGCTCTTGAGAGGATTTGGGAGTGTGATTGAGATGAAAGTAGTGAAATTGGGTCCTTAGAAATAGTGTTAGGTCCTTTAGGAAGGTTATGATAGCCTAGGAAGTTAAAAAGGGTCATTAGAATAATTAGCATTTACAAAAATGCCATCAGTTAACGGATGGAAAAATTGGCAAAGTGTGGCCTCACTGGAGGCTTGACTGGCCATGTGGCACTCCACGGGTCGTGTGGAGTTGTCACGACCCAACCCAGGGGCCGTGGCTGGAGCCGATTGGGCACCCAGACAAACATTAATCTGATTTACCAAATATATCAGTTAAGGAATCTACCAAATAATTTGCGTTTTTTCACGTTTTTGATTATTTGACACTTCAAGGTCGATATATTGAATCCCCTAAGTAGCGTGGCAACATTGGTTTGTCGAAAAAACGAGCGGTTTAGCGGGTACGAAGGAATTAAAGTTTGGAAGGGATTGAAAGGTAAGTTAAGTTTTAGCCTTGTTTGAATTAATTAAATAATGTTAACATGTAAGAAGTGTGTTATTATGAAGGAAAAGAAAACACAAAGAACGGATTGTTTGATAGGCGAGTCGTGAATTCCGAGCTTAGGGATCGAATTGAGGCAAATTCTCATATGTTGTATATATTAGATTTCTTGATATGCAATCATGTTTATGGCTATGAAAGTTGTGTTTATGGGAGGATATAAGTATTAGAAACCATGCATAGACTTACATGCAAGTTAGTTGGGAATTGGAATACCGTAAATGGTATAACGTTGTGTTTTTGGCGTCGGGAGTTGTATTGAGTATTGGGGTGATGTAATATGAGTTTGGAAGTGTGTATGACGGATTAAATATGGTATATATGTGATAATATAGGGGCTGCCCTGTTTTTATATTTTGTATCAAAATTGCGTTTTATGATATTTTCGGTATTTAAGGCGTTGGAAATGTCATATTGAGGTCGTGAATTGTTGTTGCTGTGTTGATTGATTGAATTGAGCCGAGATGAATTCTTGGGGCAGTATACATTAAGGGGAGATGTTGCCGAAATTTTTATAGCATTTAGGCCATAAAAGTTAATGCGTTAAAGCACAATATAGGCACTAATCATGGGCATTATCGTAACTCATGTAGATATTGACCATTCGGAAGGTTGAGTTGGGTGAATTCTACGTTGAAGCTAATTGGCGAGCGTGATTAGGGTATGTAAAGTTTTCCTATCTTATGGCATGAAGTAGTGAATTCAATTTGCGACTTATGTTTAAACCTTTCCTATCCTTTTAGAATTTAAGTT
>JAPFFP010042578.1:0-13992 GCA_026153255.1 Solanum medicagineum
TTTGGTGCTCTACTTTGACTTGTTGGCAATTTGGACACTAAGCCATAAATTCTACAAGGTCCTATTTCATTCCTCCCCACCAAAACATTCTCTTTAGGTCATGATAAATCTTAGTTAATCATGGATGGATGGAATATCTTGAATGATGGGCTTCTTCAATTATCCTCTTTCTTAGTCCATTAATATCAGACACGCATAATATATTTTGGCAATAAAGTATTCCATTTTGTGTAAGTTCAAAGCCCTTTTTCTTACCCTGGATCACCTTTTAATTAAGTCATCATAGAACAGGATCCTCGAACTTCCTTTCTTTCACCTCCATTACCAACGAAGACTTCACAACATTACGCACAACAATCCCTTCCTTTGGGGTTTCAAGAAGGCGAACTCCCAAACAGGCTAGTTTACATAGATCTTTAGTCATTCCTTGATTTACCACGGTCTAATCATTAATATTCAAAATTGTCTTACGACTCAGAGCATTGGCTACCACATTTGTTTTCCCCGGATGGCATAGTATATCAACGTCGTAATCCTTTATTAGCTCTAGGCACCTCCACTGTCATAAATTTAGGTCCTTCTACTTAAAGATGTACTGTAGGCTCTTATGATCAGTATATATGTCAACATGAACCCCATACAAATGGTGGTGCCATATTTCAGGGCAAACACAACCTTTGCTAGCTCAAGATCATGTGTTGGATAGTTTTCATCATGCAGTCGTAGTTGTCTAGAGGCATAAGCAATTACCCTTCCATGCCGTGTCAATGCACTCCCTAAGCCAACTCCTGAAGCATCACAATACACTACATAACCCTCAGTGCCTTTTGGAAGTATTAACATAGGTATAGAAGTTAGCTTATTTTCAGCTCTTGGAAGCTCCTTTCACATGCATCATTCCATTAGAACTTAGTTTTCTTATGTGTTTAACTTTGTTAGAGGTGCAAAAATGGAAGAAAAACCTTCAACAAACCTTCTGCAATAACCTGCCAACCCTAGGAAGCTTCGAACTTCCATGAGTGTTGTGGGCCTTGGCCGATCCTTCACGGCCTCTATCTTTTATAAATCAACCCTTATTCCCTCATCGGACACAATATGACCCAAGAATGCAACTGATTTTAGCCAAAATTCACATTTAGAAAACTTGGCATACAACTGTCGATTATGAAGAACTTGTAACACTTGTTGTAAGTGATTTGCATGGTCTTTTTCTGATCTTGAATATACCAAAGTGCCATTTATAAATACTATCACGAACACATCCAAGAATGGCTTAAATACCCTATTCATCAGATCCATAAAAACTGCTGGTGCATTCGTTAGCCCAAATGACATAATAAGAAATTCAAAGTGACCATAGCGTGTTCTGAAAGCTGTTTTGGGTATATCTTTCTCCTTCACCCTCACTTGGTGATAACCTGATCTCAAATCAATTTTTGAAAAACATTTGGCACCTAGTAACTGATCAAATAAATCATAAATCCTGGGGATGGGGTATTTGTTCTTAATTTTCACCCTATTCAATTGTCGATAATCGATACATATTCTCAAGGTGCCATCCTTTTTGTGTACAAATAACACTGGTGCACCCTAAGGGAACACACTAGGTCTTATAAAATCCTTCTCCAATAAGTCTTTTAATTGCTCTTTTAATTCATGCAATTTTTCTGGGGACATTCTATATGGAGGGATAGAAATAAGTTGAGTGCCTGGAAGTTAGTGAATACAAAAATCTACTTTTCGTTCTAGAGGTAAGCCTGGTAGTTCATTAGGGAACACATCAACAAATTCATTCACCACCGGAACTGATTGAAGAGTTGGCGATTCTGCCTCCATATCCCTTACTCTAACTAAATTACATATATACCCTTTAGATATCATCTTTCTTGCCTTAAAATAATAGATAAACTTACCCTTTGGTCCCCCAACATTGCCTTCCCATTCAAGAACTGCCTCATTTAGAAAGTGGAAGTACACTCTCTTAGTTCGGCAATCCACTATGGTATTGCAAAAACTAACCATTCCATACCCATTATAACATCGAATTCCACCATTTCTAGCTCAATAAGGTTAGCCAACGTGTCACGGTCACAAACAGTTATTGCACTGTCATAGTAAATCCTTCTAGCCATAATAGATTCACCTGTTAACGTAGACACTTCAAATGGTTTGTTCAATCATTTTGGTGTTCTCTTAAGCTTCCCAACAACTATTGGAGTGATGTATAGTAGTGTGTGTAGAACCAGAGTCAATTAATGCCTCTTTGAACTCCCTCCAGGTAGTCGGAGGTGCATCTATATCCTTGGATTGCTTCCAAGCTTCATACCACAATATAGCCACACCCTTTAACCTATATGTCTTTAACTCAACAACTTCTGTACCATTCACATGCATAACATCTAAAGTGCGTTGAATCTGGTCAACAAAGTCCTAGGGTTTTTTATTTGGATTTGACTCGGTAAAGGATGGAGGGTCCAAATTAAGGAAGTCACTTATCCTCGTGCTAGCTTCCCTATTCGTACCACCTGCACCTATAACTGGACCTTCCTATTTTGACCTTGGCCAGCAACTATACGAGTCAGTAGTTGGACTACATTTCTCAGATCCTGCACTGTAGCATCAATAGGTGGTTCTGGGGGAATTTCACTACTTCCTGGTTCATTAGGATCTAGAGGAGTCGGAGATGTCTGTTGCAGAGACTCACTTAAGCCTCATTTCGTTGTCTGACCTGACTGGGTATACCAACCACCACTTTTACTTCCTTCCCTTTACCTTTGTTTTTCCTGGTTTCTGGCATACTTGCTGTACAATACAATTTAGAGGTCAGACACAATCTACCTATTACACTTGGCTCTATGGCACGATCTAAAGAATGAAAATAAAGTAACAACTCCTAAATGACACATAGCCTCCTACTTATAAATGTGGTGCAGAACACATCAATAAACAAGACTCTACATAGACACAGTTTTATAGACTCCCTAGGTTGACTCGCTTTGATACCATTTTAGTCACGCCCAAAGTCCCATTATGACAGATTGGCTCCCGTTGTAGATATGGCTTGGGAGAACCAACCTGTATCCATGTGCTTTTTATACATATTGTAAGGGATTTCTACATTCAAAATGCCTTTATGAAAGTAAACAGTAATAACAAGCCAAAAGGAAATGCATATGGCTAGGCCATTGGGGCCACATTTTCTAAAGTACAAGACACGACCATACTTTAATTTACATAGTCTACAAATCCTATAGATTAGGAAAAGTATCTGATAAGGGTCAGGACAGGCCCCGCCTCGACTAACTGTACAATACAAAAATATAAGCTCTAGACATACAAAGCTCTGAAGCAACCTGGAACTTGGTAACAACAGCTGGATATCCTGTACTCCTATTGGGGGATCTATTAGCACCTGTACGTGCAACATTAAATGCAAGTCCCCTGTAAGGGATATTAGTACGAGATAGTGTACTAAATATGTAAGTCAGGAAATACTATATATGAAGTAACAACTCAATTGAAACTATGCACTAGTGTAGGATAAGAGACCACCTATAGTTATACTGTGGGATCCTGTACTTTATGTTATTTTTATTACTTTACCTTTACTGTATAATCTGTGCACAACATGTAATACAAATGAACAGCTGATCAGTGGTAAATCTATATTGGGATTGGCCCTGTCTAGGCTTTTCCTTTCACCCCTTGGGCTACCCCCCATGATAGGATCGACTTGGCAAGGTGATTCTTCCACCCCTCGGGTTACCACCCATCAATGAGCAATATACTTTATCTTTCAATTACTTTTGAGATGATTCTTTTGGTGGTCATAATATTGGAGCTGTGGGACTACAGATATAGCATGTAACATGTAAATAATCATATAAGACAATATAAAGAGTATGTTACACAAATAATGAAATGCGTTTGAGATGAAAAAACTCGTGAACTTTATTTAGCAACAACAACCCATGTATCTTGGTATCCAAGTACGTATGCAGATTTGAAGGTGACTATGTATGGGAGCATATGAACATATGAAAGAGTGGATACACGGTTAATAGTTGTGTCGGAGTTGGTAAGTGCCTTTATATGCCAAGGAAGAATCTAGATTTCATGCCAAGTAATACGAAATCGAGTAGCCTTACATACCTCGCTGTACGACCTCGCTATTACCTCAAGATAACCTTCCTTTACTCCAAATATTATCTATACTATATAAGGTGATAAAACTAACATTAGCTACTAATAGATACATCTTGGCAGCCAAATCTCATAAAAAACAACACACAGGCGACAAGCGTATAATTATAAACTAGAGCGTAGTCTTTTAACCTTTTCGCCTCTAATAGTATTTTCTAATACACATTCTCATATACATATCATGTGCAGCCTGTTTTAGTGCCATAACTGTCTTGCGACAGCCCATAAGCACAACACATAACAATTCTACACAACACACAAGTAGGCGGCATAACATTACGTCGTCTCGCTATATTTCGAAGTCAAAAATCCCAAATCTGTTCCAACGTTAACAAAAAATCCCCAGCATATATACACATAAAAAGGGTCCTAAAATAGTGCAAAAATATTTCTAAAGTATATGGAGAACGTGAAACAACAATCTCCGATTATCAGCCCACAAGTTCCTATTAAGAGCACACTTACGATATCGCACAACTCCTCATTTTTACGGACTGTAACAATGGTGCAGCATCCTTGTCATCTCACTAAAAAAGTAAAACTTGTTAAAATATAAACTTTACTTCATAATGAAGCCAACCAAGAAGAGAAAAGTCTCTTCATCAACAAGAAAAGTGCACAACAATCCTTAGGATACATGCTGTCCAAAAATTTCAGCATAAACATAACGAACCTAGTCTCTTGTATTACATAAGAAAACCATACTAAACACATAAGTATTCTTACTTACCTTTATCCTCAAGGTGTAGGGATTATCCAAGAACCCTAAAAGTCTCTTGTGGCTGCTTGAAAAGTCAATAAAGAGTTGAGAATGAACTTGGAAAAACAATCTGATTTTTTTTGTTCAAGTTAAATGACTTGAGTGAGATGCTTATAAGCCCATTTTAAAGGAGCACTTGGCTGACTTACTTTTCCAATATAAGCCTTGTTTTATCAAGTGATTAATGTACCATTTTCCCCTATCACTGGGGCCTTAGGGGGCTCCAAATTGATGGGCCTTTGCTGCCTCTTTTTCCCCTTTCTCTTAGTTAATTTGGGCCAAAATTATCAAAGAAATTGTGATATCTTTGGTCTATTTTTATATCCTTCTTGGGCTGAAAATATAGTACATTTATGATGCAAAAACATGGGCTAAAGTTAAACCCTTAACATGGACTTTATTTATAATCGGACTTGGGAAGATTCGACGTCGAGCCTCGTCTCCGTCTAGCTAGCAAATTTTAAGCTAAGCAAGTAGGTGACTCACTTGCTAGCTACCTAAGTTCTACAAGCACCTCAATTCTCTCACTTTGTTTAGGGCTTTGATTTCCTCAATTTGACATAAAACTTGTGTATACTTGACCCTCTTAAGCGTTAGATGTACATATCGCCCTCTAATATGAGATTCAAGCACTTTTAAAAATGGGCACTAATTTGACCAAACCATATCATGTTTCATTTTCATAGACTAGTACATGTAAGATGTGGGGTGTTACAAAAAATAGGGGGAAAAGGGTCAACCCCAATTTTTAAAGCCATCGAATCACAATTTCAAATTTCAAAAAAGTCATTTCTAGAGGCGGTCGCGACAGCTCCGCGACGAACCTCTATCGCGGAGTAGTGTTAATTTTGCCTAGTTTTTTTGTCTCAGTCCAAGACTTTTAAGTCCTGGGCCTAAGTGTTCCCAAATTTATTGTTACCTATGCTAGCCTTATTTCACCCTCATATCACCCTAAACATTCCCCAATACTCACCAAGCCACTTAGCCAAATATTTGCTCATAAATTCAAGTCCCAAACTCAAGACATATCTTAAGGATTTCATCAACGATCTCACTCAAGCTTCAAGTCTTCATTTCTAATCTTCTTTAAGGGTTCTCCAAAGTCAAGGTATGTGGTATTGAACTATTGGGTCCTTCCACCCATGGTGCCTAAACCCTCTTTTTACTAATATTGCATGATTTAAAGTGTATTTTACATGTGGGTCTTGTATATTGAGGAATTTACTACACTGTGATTTATCTTGAAAGTATGGTTGTTTAAGCATGTTTTGAGCTCTAGAGCTTGGATCTAATGTTAGATTTGATGAGGGTTTTTGATGTGTATGTGTTGGCGGTGTTACAACATGTTTATTAATGGTTTTATAACATATTTTCTTGCATGATTTCCTCTCTAAATTTCATGGTCTTTAACCCCCATTACATACCCCAAGGTGTTTGATAAAATGTCCGGATGTGGTTTCTTGAGGAATTGAAGGTCCAAAGCATGAGATATGATATAATTGATGTTATGATGATCGAGATGGGTGTTTGTACCCATTAACTGAGGGAAGGGTTAGTACTTCCCTACCTAGTGATGGGGCGGCATCATCACTAACCGAGTTGGGGGTTCGTACTCATCAACCAAGGGAAGGGTGAGTACTTCTCCACCTTGGTGATGGGGCGGCATTATCACCAACCATGTGAAGGGCTAGTACTTCACCAGCTAGGTGATTGGGCGACATTTATCACTAACTGAGTCAAGGGTTAGTACTTCACCACCTAAGTGATAGGGCAACATCATCACTAACCTCAAGGGGTTTATATCTTGCAAATCTAGCTTGGTCAATTCATCACATATGACACTTTATATAAGCATGAATTATTTAAGCATGTTTTACTTATGCATTTTTCATAAATGCCGTCTTGCTATAATATTCCCATTGCCTATTGCTATGCATTTTGATCATGATGTCTATTTCTTGTTGCATTACATCACACATACTTAGTACATTCAAACGTACTGACACATACTTTTGCCTACATGATATCACCATGTAGGAACCGATGCTCAAGTTGATTATCCTCCCCCTCCATGTGGCTAGTCTGTGCTATTCTAAGCTTGTTGGTGAGTCCTCCATTTTGGGGACCTTAGTCTATGATTGCTATTATCTATGTATTGAGACAATTTCTTATGTTCTATTTTGACTCTGAGGATGAGCCCGGTTACCTTATCTTGGCCCATGCTCTATCTATGTATTTAGAGGTGTTTGTTGGACAAGTTGTGTAATTATGGTATGATCTATGACTCCTAGTCCTTGATGTTGATGTTTCGACAAGCTATTCCTTAGCCCTTTGCCCTTTATGCTTGTTATATGTCTTTTACATACTGAAGCGGTGAATGAAGTGTAATGATAGGATGAGAGGCTTGATTTGGGTTCCTTCGAGGTTCCCCATTCGCCATGTCACATCTAGGCCCTAGGCTTGTGTCGTGACAAACTTGGTATCAAAGCACTAGGTCGATAGATCCTTGGAGTCCAACACACTGCGTCGATTAGAGTCCTATTCATGGTTATGAAGCGCGCCATGACTTTGAATAGGAGACTATGAGGTGTTTTAGGAAATGTTTCTCTACTTCATGTTCTATGCTGTGCTATAGAGTTGTAGTAGCTTTTCCCCCTAACGATTGTTCTTTAGCATGCTAGATCTTGAGCTTAGGGAAGCAAAGTTGGTGGATTTTATAAACTTGAAGCAAGGTGCTATGAGTGTGAGAGAGTATTCCCTCAAATTTAACCAACTTTCCAAGTATGCTCTTGACTTGGTGTCCGATCCTAGACCAAGGATGAATAAATTTTTGATGGGGGTCTCCGACTTGGTGAGCAAAGAATGCTGGTCTGCCTTGTTAATTAGCGACATGAACTTATCTCGGTTGATGACATATGCTGAGCAAATGGAAGAAGAAAAATTGAGAAAAAGAAGGTGTCATGAGGCCAAGAGAGCCTGTTTTGAGGGTAGTTCCAAAAGGATGTTAGATTTCATCAAGGCCAAAGGCCTCCTCATGCTACTAATAGGGAGTTTGCCAATGACTTCCCTAGGCCTCAAGGTATTGGTGGTGTGGCTCCTAATGATGTGTGTTCTAGATGTGGAAAGAGTGATAATGGCCCGTGTTTGAAGGGTTCTAATGCATGCTTTTGTTGTGGGAAGCTTGGTCACAAGAAGGTAGATTGTCCAAGAAACCGTGGAAAGGTCCGGGATGCTAATGCGGTTCCATTGGGTAGAGATGGTCCTCAAGGTGGTGCCCTAAGGCAAAATTGGTTTTATTCTCTACAGGGCAAACAAGGAGTTTGTGAGGTCCCCGATGTTGTTATCGGTATGTTGAAAATCTTTGATCTTGATGTATATGCTTTGATTGATCTTGGTGCCACCCTTTCCTTTGTCACCCCCTTTGTTTCTAAAAAGTTCCATGTTGATTTGGAGTTGTTGCATGAGTCATATAAGGTGTCTACTCCTATTGATGCATCTATTATTTCTAGGAGGGTGTATAGGAATTGTTCGATTTGCATCTTGCATAAAATCTTAGCTTATGACCTCATTGAATTAGATATGGTTGATTTTGATGTTATTCTTGGAATGGATTGGTTGCATGCATACTACGCTTCTATTGATTGTAGAACCCATAGGGTCAAGTTTCAATTACCAAATGAACCCGTCCTTGAGTGTAAAAGTCATGATGTGGTAGTGAGGGGTGGGTTCATCTCATGCATTAAAGCTCGTAGGTCAATCTCCAAGGGATGTTTGTATCATCTTCGGAAGGTTAAAGATGTGGAGTCCAAAGTCCCTTCCATCGAGTCGGTTCTGGTTGTAAGTGAGTTTCTTGATGTCTTTCAAAATACCTTCCCGATGTCCCTCCCGAAAGGGAGATAGGCTTTGGCATATATCTTCTTCTCGATGCTCACCCTATCTCTATTCCCCCTTACCGTATGGCCCCGGTGGAGTTGAAGGAGGGTTTGTTGGAAAAAGGATTTATTAAACCTAGTCAATTACCTTGAGATGCTACGGTGTTATTTGTAAAGAGAAGGATGGGTCACTAAGGATGTGCATTGACTACCGACAACTCAAATAGGGTCACTATAAAGAATAGATATCCTCTCCCAAGAATTGGTGACTTCTTTGACCAATTGTAAGGGGCTAGCTTTTCTCTAAGATTGATCTTCGGTCCGAGTATCATCAAGTGAGAGTGAGGGGGTGTGATCTTCCCAAGACGACCTTCCAGACTAGGTACATACATTATGAATTTGTGGTGATGTCCTTTGGGTTGACTAATGCACCGGCCATCTTCATGGACCTAATGGATAGGGTCTTCAACCCTACCTTGATTCCTTTGTCGTGGTAATCATTGATGATATTTTAATCTATTTACATAGTAGGGAGGAGCATTGGGTCAATTGAGGGTTGTGTTGTAAAGATTGAGGGAGGAGAGATTGTATGCTAAATATGACAAGTGTGAATTTTGGTTAAAAGAGGTTTCATTCTTGGGTCATGTAGTGCGGGGGGATGGCATTAAAGTGGATCCTAAGAAGACCGATGTGATTAGCAATTGGCCTAGACCATTGACCCCATCGGATATTAGGAGTTTCTTGGTCCTTGCGGGTTACTATAGAAGGTGTATGGATGGGTTCTTCCCCATTCCTTCCCTTAATACAAAATTTACTCAAAATAAGGTTAAGTTTGTGTGGACCAATGAATGTGAGAAGTGCTTCCAAATATTGAAAGATAGACTTATGTCCGCTCCTATATTGTCACTACCAGATGTGCTTGAGGGATTTGTTGTGTATTGTGATGCATCTAGAGTTGGTTTGGGTTGTATGCTAATGCAAAATGGTAAGGTCATAGCCTATGCTTCTAGGCAACTCAAAGTGCATAAAAAGGACTACCTACCCATGATCTTGAATTAGTCGCCGTGGTGTTTGCATTAATGATTTGGCGTCATTATTTGTATGAGATGCATGTTGATATCTTCACCAATCATAAGAGCCTCCAATATGACACAAAAAGATCTCAACTTGAGAAAAAAAGTGGCTAGAACTTCTAAGGACTATGACATGAGTGTGCATTACCATCCGGGTAAGGCAAATGTTGTGGCAGATGCTTTGAGTCGGGTGTCTATGGGTATCCTAGCTCATGGATAGTGGTGATAGGCAGATGGCTAGGGACTGCATAGATTGGCTAGACTAGGTGTGATGTTGGAAGATGTGGGTAATGGTGTGGTTGTTGTTGATGGTTCTAAATCTTCTTTGGTTGATGAGGTAATAGCAAAACAAGATCTGGACTCTTCCTTGCTTGAATTGAAGGCCTTGGTTAAAGAGGGCAAAATAGAGGTTTTTTCCCGGGGGGAGGGGGGATAGGGCTCTTAGATACCGAGGTAGTGTCACGCCCAAAATCCCATTAAGGCGGACTAGCACCCGTTGTCGATAAGCCTCGGGAGAACCAACCTGTATCTATGCACTTTCTATACATATTATAAGGGATTCCTACGTTCAACATGCCTTTAAGAAAGTAAACACTGATAACAAGCCAAAAAGAGATGCATATGGCTAGGGCATTGGGGCCCATGATGTTTAAAGTACGAGATATCACCACACTTTAATTTACATAGTCTAAAAAGCCTCTAGATAAAGAAAAGTATCTGATAAGGGTCGGGACAGGCCCCGCCTCGACTAACTATACAATACACAAAATATAAGCTCTAGATGCACAAAGCTCCGAAGCAACCTGGAGCTTGGTAACAGTAGCTGGATATCCTGTACTCCTACTAGGGAGATCTACTAACACCTGTACATGCAGCATGAAATACAAGTCCCCTGTAAGGGACGTTAGTATGAGATAATGTACAGAATATATAAGGTAGGAAATACTGTATATGAAGTAACAACTCAATGAGACTATGAACTGGTGTAGGATAAGTGACCACCTTTAGTTATACGATGGGATCATATACTTTATGTTCTTTTTATTACTTTACCTTTACTGTATAATTTGGGCACAACAAGTAATTCAAATGACCAACTAATCAGTGGTAAATCTATATCGGGATCGGCCCTGGCTAGGCTTTTCCTTTCACCCCTTGGGCTACCCCCGTGATAGGATCGACCCTGGCTAGGTGATTCTTCCACCCCTTGGGTTACCACCCATCAACAAGCAATATACTTTATATTTCAATTACCTTTGAGATGATTCTTTTGGTGGTCATAATATTGGAGATGTAGGACTGTAGATACAACATATGACATATAAAAAATCACAAAAGACAATACTATAATGAAAGGAGTAGGTTACACAAATAATGAAATTCATAGGGGGTAGAACAACACATGAACTTTATTTAGTAGAACGAACTCGTGTATCTTAGCATCAAAGTATATATGCTGATTTGAAGGTTACTATGTATGGGAGCATACGAACATGTGAAACAGTTGAGACACGGTTAATATTAGAGTCGGAGTTGGTAAGTGTCTTTATGTGCCAAGGAGGGATCTATGTTTCATGCCAAATAATACAAAATCAAGTAGCCTTACATACCTCGCTGTACGGCCTCGCTATTACCTCGAGATAACCTTCCCTTCCTCCAAATATTATCTAAAACATAGTAGGTGATAAAACTAGCATTAGCAGCCAATGAATACATCTTGGCAGCCCAATCTCATAAAAAAAACACACACGGGCAGCAAGCTGATAATTATAAACCCGAGCGTATTCTTTCAACTTTTTCGCCCCTAATAGTATTTTCTAATACACATTCCCATATACATATCATGTGCAGCCTGTTTTAATGCCATAACAGCCCTACAACAGCCCACAAGGCACAAAACATAATAATTCCAAACAACATACAAATGGGTGGCATAACGTTACATCCCTTCGTTACATTTTGACCTGGAAAATTCCAAACCTATTCCAACTGTACCCAAATAGTCCCCACCATACATAAACATAAAAACATTCCATAAATAGTTCAAAAATAGTCCTCAAAATAGGTAGAAGACGTGAGACCATAGTCCTCAATCAATCAGCCCACAAGTTCCTACTACAAGCACAATTACAATATCACACAAGAACTCACTTTCGCGGACTATAAAAATTGTGCAGCAGCCTTTATACATCATTATAGAACCAATATTCATTAAGAACAGTAGCATACTTTCATAATCAATCCAACCAAAAAGAGAAAATCTTCCAAATAAACAAGAAAAATGTACAACAACATTTGGAACACATGCTGTCCCACAATTTCAGCAAGCATAACTAGCATATATTTCTTGTTTGTCATGGGATAAGTATAACAAATACATGGATATTTCCACTTATCTTAGCCTTCATGATTCAGGTTTCCTTAACCCTAGAGGGTTGTATTGGCTGCCTTGTAAAGTGAAGTAAAGAGAAAACAAGACTTTTTAGGAAAACTGAAAAATTGTTTCAAGTGAAATGACTTAAGGGGCTGTTTTTGAGCCCTTTTAAAGGCTCTCTTTGACCGAATTTATCTTGAGTTTTTGAACACATATTACCACATATTAATAAGATAGTAAGGCAGCAGCTTGGCCCTCACACCTGGGCCTAAATGGGTCTCAAAGTTGATGGGCCTTGGCTGCCCATTTTTCCTAATTCCTCTTCATTTAGTTTGGGCCCAATTTGTCAAGTGGGTTGTGATGTACTTGGGCCCTTTTGATATCCTTCTTGGGATAAACATATAGTCCATTTATGATGCTATAACATGGGCTAAAGTTACATCCTTAACACGGACTATATTCATAATTGGACTTGGACAAATTCGACGTCGGTCCTCGTCTCTGTTTAGCTAGCAATTTAAGCTAAGCAAGTAGGTGACTCACCTGCTAGCTTCCTAAGTCCTACAAGCACCTCAATTCTCTCACTTTCTTTAAGGTCGTGATCTCCTGAATTTGACATAAAACTTATTTACACTCGACCCTCTTCAACGTTAGACATACATATCGCTCTCTAATTTGAGATTCAAGCACTTTTAAACATGGGTGCTAATTTGACCAAACCATATCATGTTTCATTTGTGTAGTACTAGTATTGTAAGATGTGGGGTGTTACAGGTAGGTTATGTATGCCATGTGTTGATGGTTTGAGAGAGAGAATATTTGATGAGGCCCATAATTCTTCTTACTCTATCCACCCCAGTTCCACCAAAATGTATAGAGACTTGAGGGATTTGTATTGGTGAGGAGGCATGAAAAGGGACATTGCTAAATTCATTTTAGGTTGCCATAGTTGTCAACAAGTCAAAGCTGAACATCAAAGGCTGGGTGGCCTAACCCAAGACATAGTGATTCCCACGTAGAAGTGGGAGGTGATTAGTATGGATTTTTGTGGTTGGGTTGCCCAAGACTAGAAAAGGTTTTGATTCCATGTTGGTGGTAGTTGATAGGATGACGAAATCGACTCACTTTCTATCGGTTAAGACTACATATGGGGCTGAAAAGTATGCAAGGTTGTACATCCATAAGTTATTGAGGTTACATGAGGTTCCTTTATCCATCATATCGGATCGGGGTGCATATTCACTTCACATCTTTGGAGGTCTTTTCAAAAGGGTCTTAGCACCAAAGTTCACCTTAGTATGGACTTCCACCCTCAAAAGGATGGCCAAGCCGAAAGGACAATTCAAACACTTGAGGATATGCTTAGGGCTTGTGTACTGGAGCTTAAAGTTAGTTGGAATGACCATCTTCCATTGATAAAGTTTGCCTAGAACAATAGCTATCACTCTAGCATCGGTATGGCTCCTTTTGTGGCTCTTTTAGGGAGACGATGTAGATCACTGGTGGGTTGGTTTGAAGTTAGAGAGGTGGCTTTGTTGGGACCAGATCTGGTTATGGAGGCTCTTAAGAAGGTTAAGATGATTTGGAAAAGATTGAGAACAGCCCAAAGTCATCAATAATCCTATGCCGATGTAAGAAGATGAGACCTAGAATTCCAAGTGGGTGATTGGATTTATTTGAAGGCTTCTCCAATGAAAGGTGTGGTCTGTT
>JAPFFP010042579.1:0-13992 GCA_026153255.1 Solanum medicagineum
TATTGCAGTTCACTATTATTTGAGCACTCTATACATTTACAGTATTTCACTCAGTCGGCTGATGATGCCTACTGGGTGCCTTTTAATGGTACTCACCCCCTTCATTCTTGCATCTTCCAATGGTGCAGGTTTTGGTACTAGTCGTGGGTCACTGAGTTGGGGGTTTGAGAGCATTCAAGAGACACTCGATTGGCACTGGCAGCTCTAGACACTTCACAGTCTCCTTCCTTTAGATGGTCATCTTTTGTATACAGACATTGGCCTTGTATAGCATAATGACTTGTATTTGTAAGAGTATTCCTAGTTATCTATATCATGGTTATTAGATATTATATGACTATGGGTTGTCTCTATTGTTGCTCTGTACAGTTGATTTTCAAGTTCTGGATAGAGTGTGTGGGCTATTCAGGTATATTTGGTCTTATTTTATGAATAGTGATTCAAGATAGGTATCCTGAGGTTGGGTAATTGGCTTGCTTGTAGGGGGATCTAATTGGTGCCATCATGATCGGAACCGGGCCGTGACAATGGGTTGCATAGTATGGGTTGAGAATGATCTAGTGTTAAATGAGACCAGAACTTCTACGGTGGCTTGTGGAGTGGGTGTATGAAAGAAGAGTTAAAAGTGTTAGGACCGATAGGAATCAAGTATTTATGCGGAATCTAGCTAAGCTACCTCGAAAGACCATCAGTATGAATATAAACGAGAAGCATACCACAAAGAGACACAATAATTTAACGTGGTTCGGTCAACTGACCTACATTCACAAGAGGAGATGAGCAATCCACTATATAAAAAAGAGTACACAATATCAAGAGAAATAACCTCACCAATTCACTTGGAATACAAAGAGGTTCACACACACTTGTGTCTCACAATTTCTCTCTCTACACACAACTCTCAAGTCCTTAGGACTACATTTTGAATGTTACCAAGTTTGAAGGAATGAGCCTCTATTTATAGAGTCATAAACCTTTTCCTACAAGAAAAAGGATTCGCCAAATATGAAGAATTTCTGTTTTCCTTTTCCTAAATAGGAAAACTCCAACTATGGTAGGAAACTCAGGGTAAAAATCCAACAAAAAGAAGTCTCTTATGGCGGTATATGTGTTGACGTGGTTGGGGTTATGGGTTGTGTTGCTTTTGCTATCGACCTGGTTGCAAAAGGGTACGTATGACCTTATTTGAGATAAAACTAATTTGATAATGTTTGGCGGCCGTTCAATACGAAGAAAAGTGTGGGCTATTTGACTCTTTGAACCTCTAATCATGTCGTTCTCATATAAGACTAACAAAATTAAAGAATTCTTGGTTTTAACATTTCTTCTGGGATATAGCCAATTATTTGTTTACATCAAATGCATGTGTTTATTCTTTGCTTGTACATCCATCTTTATAATTTCTAGATACTAAAGAACAAATTGGGCATGCAGATTTTCTAGAATATATATGTAGCTTAGTAGGTAGGTAGCTGTTTTTGTCAGAGCAATCAATTCCATATGTAAGTCTATGGAAAAACATGTTGCTGAGAATGTAAAATAAGGGCCAGTCCTTCAAATCTTAGTAAAAATCTGGAAAAGTTTGAATATTTAATGTTGTAGGGACTGCACATACCCACACTCCACCCCCGCATAAGTATGATATTGTCAGCTTTGGGCCAAGCCTCACGGATTTGTTTTCGGACGCCTCCTCCTCTCCCCCACTAATGTGGGAGGAGTTTACATACCCAACAAACCTCCCCTCATACTCTGACCATACAATCTTGTGATCTCCCCTTCAGCGACTATCGATTTCAGATCTGTCACCATCTTGTACCGCCGCAACAACCTCGAGAAACGCCACCCGACCACCTTTTTTTCTTGTTGGGAAGACTTTCGACTCAAGGCATTACCACAGACCACACATCGCTAGGTTACACCATTTAATCCGCCAAATCATCTTGCACCGCCATTATGACCCAATGGGACACGCCGCATGTACCATCACTGGACAGAAAGACTTTCAATACAAGGCATCCTTGTATATCTTTTTATTTTTGGTCCTGTTGCCACACCGAGAACTCCTCATGCATCGGTCTGCCACTCCACCCATCAGAACCTTGGCTCTGATATTACTTGTTAGGACCGCGCGTACCCACACTCCAACCTCGCATTAGTATGATATTGTCCATTTTGGGCTAAGCCCTCACGAATTTGTTTTCAGGCACCTCCCAAAAGGCCTCATACTAATGAGTTGGGTTGAACCTATTTAAACAGGTTCAGTTTCCTCTCTTCCACCAATGTTGGAGGAGTTTGCATACCCAACAAATGCATGGAGTAAGAAGAATGCAAAAAAAAAAATAGTCAATTTTTTAAAATAAAAATGAAAAACGAAAGACAATATTTGTGAAAAATATAACTTCAATAGAAATTGCTAAAGTGTTTCAGGTAGACCAAGTGTTTAACTAGCAAGTGGCTTTACAATGTAGAAACATATGAAAAGGGATGAAAGGAAGGACGTCTCATGCAGTCAATTGGCTTGACAATGGTGCATGAATAGTCAGATTTAATAGTAAGCTGGTGCCTTGCCAAACAACCATACAAGACAATTGCTCTTAAGAAGGGAGTTAAATATAGCATTGTTTGAGCAAAGATGAAAAGATGTTTGCATTTTGAATAGTGAGTTTATGAAGGTTGAGGTTTGTTGGCTTTTATGCCTTAATTTCTCAATTCACATACAATAATCTACAGCATGGCGTGTAATATAGGAGTTGAGCATATGATTTTGAGCTTGAACCCTGCACAAACAATGCCTAGTATTTAAATAGAGAAGAGTAGAATGGCAAAAAATGTCACTGGCTCTTGTGGATTTTGCGATTATGAAAAAAGACATCAAAAAAATTCGTGAAAACTGTTATATATGTCACTCAGCCAAGTGATATGACTTATTTTTTCTTCTAACTATTTTACTATTGTAGAATTATTAGGTGTCTAGTTTCATTATTAGTTGGGGAATCTACACCATAAGTCATCATTTTGATAACATTCAATAGTTTGAGTTCAAACACTATATTATTTGTGTCAAAAGATCCATAATATGACCAATTGTTCTATCCCTGGTCCCAATCATTGTCTTATCTTAGATGTAGAACCTATAAACTTAAAATTTTGAAATAGACTTTGACCTAGATGTTTTAGTTTCTCTTTGGTGCAAGGGATAGGCCCACTAAAAAGAAATAGTTTACTTTATACGAACATAAATTTGTTTTGTTGGTGTATTGATCTTCCCATTCACCTTATACTTCTCTTGATATATCAAAATATAAACTCTTCTAAATGTTAAACTTATATGATATAACCTTTTAAATTCTAGAAGGTGATAAATAAGACTTCTCTAATACCACTACATGAAAGAGCTTAGGAGTTTCTTTTAAGGATTGCCGGAAAGAATGGATGAATGGTGCTACTATTTGAAAAATAGCATTAGTCATGGTTGTTCTAATGACTACTTGTCTAGTATGTTGGTCCTAGATATTCTTAAGTCACATAGATGCTGACTTTAACAATTTAAGAAGCTAACAGGACCTAGATAAATCAATTCAGAGAAATTACTCTTTTTTTTTGGATTCACAACATTGGGAAATTAAGTGACACATAAGTAAAGAGAACAGAAATACTCACAATTATGAGCATGTTGTTAAATCAATCAAGGAAAAATTCATTTATTTGAATATGGAAAAAATCAATGAGGAAAACCCACAATCGTAAGTATTTATTTCCACTAAGCATGTTACAGCCAAAAGATTTATGTTCATTAATTGTGTCGATGCAGGTGACATGGCTGTGGATATGTTGAAAAATTCTAGTGTCACGACCCAAGCCTAGGGCCTATACGTGACACGGCGAATGGGGAACCCGAAGGAACCCCAAACTAGCCTCTTAACCTGTCATTACACATCCTTGGTCGCGGAAGCATATAAAAGACATGTAGAATAGATTGGGGCATTAGGACTAAGGGAAAGCTTTGCAACACATCAACATCAAGAGACAAGGAATCATAGCTCATATCATAAATACTTAACTTGTCCAACAAACACCTCTAAATACATAGATAGACCGGGGCCAAAACAAAGTAACCGGGCTCACCCTCATAATCAAGTAGAACATAAGATATTGCCTCAATACATAAATAGAAGAAAAACATAAACAAAGTCCTCGAAATGGAGGACTCACTAACAAGCTTGGAATAGCACTATCTAGCCACATGGAGGAGGAGAATGATCAACTTGGGCACCTGTTCCTACATGGTGATATCATGTAGGCAAGCGTATGCGTTAGTTCATTTGAATGTACTAAGTATGTGGGATGCAATCCAACAAGAGATAAGCTTCATACTCAACATGCATAACAATAGGCAATAGGCATGATATAGCAATATGACATGTATGATTAATGCATAAGTAAAACATGCTTAAGTAATCCATACTCATATAGAACATCATATGTGTAGAAGAGATCAAGCTAGCTATTAAAGGTATAAGCCCCTTGGTGTTGTGTGGTATAAGCCCCTCACATGGTAGTTGGTAATCACACCTTACCAACATGGTGACAAAGAATAAAGCCCTCGCATGGTTGATTAGTATAAACCCCCAACATGGTTACCCGGGCTCTTGTCCCCCCGATCGGGCATGGTCTAATGCAACACTTTATATAGGATTTATCATAGGCTCTAGTGCAACATTTCATATAGTAATAATCATATACATAAGCTCATTTCATAATCATAACATCATTCATATCATATTTCATGCTTTGGACCTTCATTTCCTCATGAAACCATAACCGGACATTTTATCAAAAACCTTGGGGGTGTAATAGGGGTAAAAGACCATGCAATTTAGAGATGAAATCATGCAAGAAAATCCATTGTAAAACCGTCAATCAACATCTTGCCAACACCCCCAAGACATTCACATCAAAACCCCTTATCATATCCAACATTAGATCCAAGATTTGAAGCTCAAAACATGATAAAACAACCATACTTTAATGAACGAAAATCACTGTGCAGTACATTTCTCAATATACAAGACTCACATGTAAAAATCAACTCTAAATCATGCAATAATAGTAAAAAGGAGACTTAGCCACCATGGGTGAAAGGACCCAATGGTTCAACACCACATACCTTAGCTTTGGAGAAATTCTTGGGGAAGGTTGACAATGGAGACTTGAAGCTTGAAGAGAATCCTTAAATTCGGATGAGGGTTTTGAGTCTTGGAATTTGGAGTGAAAGTATGGCTAAGTGTTTTGTGGAGTATTGGGAAATGTTTAGGATGATATAAGGGTGAAAGTTGACCAAGTGTAGATAAAAACACGTTTGGGAAACTTGGGCCCAACACTTAGAATATTTTGGGCCGCTCAAAAAATACTGCCAGGAAAAAAACATATCTTTGCGTTGCAGAGGGGACACTGAGAGGGGTTTGTACTAAAGTGAACCCAAGATGCGTCACGGAAGCATCGCGAACAGCTCATTGGAAATTGTCCCTTAAAATTTTATAATTGCTATTTTTTCGCTCTTAAATTGAGGTTAGACCCTTTTTCACCTAATTTTGACCCCCTGATCACAAATATGAAGTCAGATTTTCGAAATAAGGAATGAATTTTTGGATATATGAAAATTAAAATTTCAGGCATTTCAAGGCATGTTTTTGGGCACTTTTTAGGGTCGTTTCAATATCTTCCTTGGGAACATTCATCCCGAATGTAAAAGAGACGTCCAAGACAAGAGTAATCATGAACAAATTAGCCCAAACGAGAATGCAACATAACATGTAAAACACCATTTTCAAATCCCCAACATAAGTATAAAATCATCATAAGTTTATCAACTTAAACATAAATGCATATGAATGACATAGGGCTGAAATGTAGAACTTGAAATCACATATGAGACTTAGGATTATTATCTTAGGATTGAGTGGAGTGGAAAAGATAAGGATACTACTTTTGCATGTCCGCTTCGGCCTCCCAAGTAGCACTTTCGACTTGTTGGTTCCTCCAAAGGACCTTAACGGATGTCACTACTTTGTTCCTCAATCTCTTTACTTGCCTATCAAAGATCTGAACCGGGATCTCCTCATAAGTTAAGTTATCCTTCACGTCACCCACAACATCAAGAGGTACAATGGCATTAGGATCACCAACGCATTTTCTCAACATAAAGACACGGAACACTGGATGAACCAAATCCATTTCACTAGGAAACTTCAACTCATAAGCTACCTTTCCAACCCTCTTACCACCCTCTTAATCACCTCATAAGGACCAACATACCTTGGACTCAACTTCCTCTTTTTACTAAAATGGACTACACCTTTCATTGGAGAAACCTTGAAATAAACCCAATCACCAACTTGGAATTCTAGGTCTCTTTTTCTCACATTGGCATAGGATTTTTGATGACTTTAGGCTATCCTCAACCTTTCCCTAATAATCTTAACCTTCTCAAGAGCTTCCATAACCAGATCTGGCCCCAATAAAGCCACCTCTCCAAACTCAAACCAACCCACCGGTGATCTACAACGTCTCCCATAAAGAGCCTCAAATGGAGCCATATCAATGCTAGAGTAATAGCTATTGTTGTAGGAAAACTCAATCAATGGAAGATGGTCATCCCAACTACCTTTAATCACCAAGACACAAGCCCTAAGCATATCCTCAAGTGTTTGAATCGTCCTTTCGGCTTAGCCATCCTTTTGAGGGTGGAAGGCCATACTAAGATGAACTTTGGTGCTGAGACCCCATTGAAAAGATCTCAAAAAGTGTGAAGTAAATTGTGCACCCCGATCCAATATGATGGATAAAGGAACCCCATGTAACCTCACTAACTCAAGGATGTCCAACCTTGCACTCTTCAGCCCCATATGTAGTCTTCACCGGTATAAAGTGACCTGATTTCGTCATCCTATCAACCACCACCCAAATGGAATCAAAACCTTTCCTAGTCTTGGGCAGCCCAAAAACAAAATCCATGTTAATCACCTCCCCCCAAGTGGGAATCTCTACGTCTTGGGTTAAGCCACCCGGCCTTTGATGTTCGGCCTTGACTTGTTGGCAACTATGTAAACCAGAAACAAATTTAGCAATGTCTCTCTTCATGTCTCCCCATCAATACACATCCTTCAAGTCTCTATACATTTTGGTGGAGCCGGGGTGATAGAATAAGAGGAATTATGGGCTTCATCAAGAATTCTCTCCCTAAAACCATCAACACATGGCACACACAACCTACCTTGGTATCTAAGGGTCCATCTCCCCCCTTGGGAGAAAACCTCTATTTTGCCCTCTTTCACCAAGGCCTTCAATTCAAACAAGGAGGAGTCTAGGTCTTGTTTTTCTATCACCTCATCAATCAAAGAAGATTTGGAACCATCAACAACAACCACACCATTACCTATATCTTTTAATCTCACCACCAATTTAGCCAATCTATACACCTCTCTAGCCATCTCCCTATCACCAACATCCACATGAGCTAGGATACCCATAGACACCCGACTCAAAGCATCCGCCACAACATTTGCCTTACCCGGATGGTAATGCACACTCATGTTATATCCTTAATGAGTTCTAGCCACCTTCTTTGTCTCAAGTTAAGATCTTTTTGAGTAAAAACAAATTGAAGGCTCTTGTGATCGGTGAAGACACCAACATGCACCCCATACAAATAATGATGCCAAATATTTAATGCAAACACTACGGCGGCCAATTCAAGGTCATGGGTAGGGTAGTTCTTTTCATGCACCTTGACTTGTCCAGAAGCATAGGCTATGACCTTACAATTTTGCGTTAGCACACAACCCAACCCAACTCTAGATGCATCACAATACACCACAAAACCCTCAAGCCCATCCGGTAGTGACAATATAGGAGAGGACACAAGTTTATCTTTCAATGTTTGGAAACTTTTCTCACATTCATCGGTCCACACAAACTTCGCCTTCTTTTGAGTCAATTTTGTCATAAGAGAAGCAATGGAGGAGAACGCATTCACAATCCTTCTATAGTAACACGCAAGGCCCAAGAAACTCCTAATGTCTGATAGGGTCAATGGTCTAGGCCAATTCCTAATCACATCAGTTTTCTTAGGATCCACTTTTATACCATCCCCCGACACCACATGACCCAAGAATGCAACCTCATTCAACCAAAATTCACACTTGTCATATTTAGCATATGATCTCTCCTCCCTCAATCTTTGCAACACGACCCTCAAAATGGCCCATATGCTCTTCTCTACTATGGTAATAGATCAAAATATCATCAATGAAGACCACAACAAAGGATTCAAGGTAGGGTTTGAAGACCCTATATTCATTAGGTCCATGAAGATGGTTGGCGCATTAGTTAATCCAAAGGACATCACCACAAATTCATAATGCCCATATCTAGTTCGGAAGGGCGTCTTGGGAATATCACACTCCCTCACCCTCACTTGATGGTACCCAGACCGAAGATTAATCTTAGAGAAAAAGCTAGCCCCTTGCAATTGGTCAAACAAGTCATCAATCCTTGGAAGAGAATATCTTTCTTTACAGTGACCCTATTGAGTTGTCAGTTGTCAATGCACATTCTAAGTGACCCATCTTTCTTCTTTACAAATAACACCGGTGCACCCCAAGGTGATTGGCTAGGTCTAATAAATCCCTTTTCCAACAAATCTTTCAATTACTCCTTTAACTCCTTCAACTCCGCCGGGGCCATACGGTAAGGGCGAATGGAGATAGGTTGAGTTTCGGGAAGGAGATCTATGCCAAAATCTATCTCTCTTTGGGAGGGACACCATGAAGGTCAATTAGGAAGACATCAACAAGCTCATTTACAACGGGGACCGACTCAATGGAAGGGACTTTGGACTCCACATCTTTGACCCTCACAAGATGACACAAACACCCCTTGAAATCAACCTATGGGCTTTAATGCATGAGATGAACCTACCCCTCACTACCACATCATGACTTTCCCATTCAAGGACGGGTTCATTTGGGAATTGAAACTTTACCCTACGGGTTCTACAATCAATAGAAGCATAGTAGGCATGTAACCAATCCATCCTAAGAATAACATCAAAATCAACCACATCTAATTCAACAAGATCACAAGGTAAGATTTTATACAGGATGCAAATCGGATAATTTATATACACCCTCCTAGCAACAGTAGATGCACCAATAGGAGTAGACACCTCATATGACTCATGCAACAACTCTGACTCAACATGGAACTTTTTAGCAACAAAGGGGGTAACAAAGGAAAGGGCGGAACTCGGATCAATCAAATTATATACATCAAGATCAAAGATTTTCAACATACCGATAACAACATCGGGGACTTCACCAACCCCTTGCCTCCCATGTAGAGCATAGAATTGATTGTGCCTTGGGGCACTACCTCGAGGACCACCTCTACCCAATGGGACAGCATTAGCACCCCGAACCTTTCCACAGTTTCTTGGACAATCTACTTTCTTGTGACTAAGCTCCCCACATTCATAGCATCCATTAGAACCTCTCAAACATGGGCCTCCATGAATTCTTCCACATTTAGGGCACATATCGTTAGGTGGCCTAGGGAGGTCACTGGCAAACCCCCTATTAGTAGCATGAGAAGGCCCTTGGCGTTGGCGAAATCTAGCACCCTTGCGGAAGTTGCCGCTCAAATCGGGCTCTGTTTGCCTCATGGCCCTTCTTTTTCTCAATTTCTCCTCTTCCATTTGCTCAGCATAGGTCATCAACCGAGACAAATCCATATCAATAATAAGGAAGGCAGATCGACATTCTTCACTTACCAAGTAGGAAACCCTCATAACAAACTTATTCATCCTTGACCTAGGATCGGCCACCAATTGAGGAGCATACTTTGAAAGTCGATTAAATTTGAGGGCATACTCCCGTACACCCATATCACGTTGTTTCAAGTTCATAAACTCAACCAACTTTTCTTCCCTATGCTCAAGAGGGAAGAATCGATTAAGAAAGGTCAATTTGAATTCCTCCCAAAGCACCACAGAGCCATTACCCTTCTCACCCTTCCATTGATCAAACCAATTTGGACCACCCCTTTGAGTTAGTACGCTGCCAACTCCGCCTTCTCATTTGGCCCAACACCCATAATAGACAAGATTTTATAGACCTCATCAATAAACTCTTGTGGATCTTCATCCACCTTTGACCCATGGAAAATTGGAGGATTTATCCTCATTAAGTCTCTTACCCTAGCTCCCGGGGTATTAGCATGAAGGGCTTGGGCCCCTTGTTAGACTTGGTTGGCCACCACTTGGGCAAGTATAGTAAGAGCATCCCAGATCTCACTATTCGTAGGTTTATCCTCGGGTGTTTGGGCCCGTCTTCCTCTAGTATTCGGCATGATCTATCATAGTGAAGAACAATCCTTAGGGGGGAAAACTTATCACAACTATAAAGCACGACTTAGAACATGAAGAAGGGAAACATTTCCTAAAATGTCTCATAGCCTCCTATTCATAGTCATGGCAAGCTTCACAACCATGAATAGGACTCTAATCGACGTGGTATGTTGGACTCCAGGGATCTATCTACCTAGTACTCTGATACCAAGTTTGTCACGACTCAGGCCTAGGGCCTAGACGTGACACGGCAAATGGGAAACCAGAAAGAACCCCAAATAAGCCTCTTAACTTGTCATTACACATCCTTAGTCGCGGAAGCATATAAAAGACAAGTAGAATAGATTGGGGCATTGGGACTAAGGGAAAGCTTTGCAGCACATCAACATCAAGAGACAAGGAATCATAGCTCATATCATAAATACTTAACTTGTCCAACAAACACCTCTAAATACATAGATAGAGTGGGGGCCAAAACAAAGTAACCGGGCTCACCCTCATAATCAAGTATAAGATAAGATAGTGTCTCAATATATAGATAGGAGAAAAATATAAACCAAAGCCCCCGAAATGGAGGACTCACCAACAAGCTTGGAATAGCACCATCTAGCCATGTGGAGGAGGAGGATGATCAACTTGGGCACCGGTTCCTACATGGTGATATCATGTAGGCAAGCGTATGCATTAGTACGTTTGAATGTAATAAGTATGTGGGCTGCAATGCAACAAAAGATAAGCTTCATAGTCAACATGCATAACAATAGGCAATAAACATAATATAGCAATATGACATGTATGATCAATGCATAAGTAAAACATGTTTAAGTAATCCATACTCATATAGAATATCATATGTGTAGAAGGACCAAGCTAGCTATTTAAGGTATAAAACCCTTGGTGGTTGTGTTGTATAAACCCCTCACATGGTTGATGATAATCAGGCCTTACCAAAACGGTGACGAAGTATAAACTCCTCGCATGGTTGATGAGTATAACCCCCCAACATGTTTACTCGGGCTCTTGTCCCCCCAGATCGGGCATGGTCTAATACAAAACATTATATAGGATTTATCATAGGCTCTAGTGCAACATTTCATGTAGGAATAATCATATCATTAGCTCGTTTTATCATCATAACATCATTCATATCATATCTCATGTTTTGCACCTTCATTTCCTCATGAAACCATAACCAGACATTTTATCAAACACCTTGGGGGTGTGTAATGGGGATAAAAGACCATACAATTTAGAGATAAAATTATGCAAGAAAATCCATTGTAGTACCATCAATCAACACCTTGCAACACCCCCAAGATATTCACATCAAAAACCCTCATCAAATCCAACAGTAGATGTAAAATTTGAAGCTCAAAACATGCTAAAATAACCATACTTTCACGAACTAAAATCACTGTGCAGTAAATTTCTCTATATACAAGACTCACATGTAAAATGCAACTTTAAATCATTAAATAATTGTAAAAAAGAAACTTAGGTACCATGGGTGAAAGGACCCAATGGTTCAACACCACATACCTTAGCTTTGGAGAAGTTCTTGGTGAAGGTTGACAATGGAGACTTGACGCTTGAAGAGAATCCTTAAAACCGGATGAGGGTTTTGAGTCTTGGAATTTGGAGTGAAAATATGACTAAGTATTTTCGTGAGTATTCGGAAATGTTTAGGATGATATAAGGGTGAAATTTGACTAAGTGTAGATAAAAACACATTTGGGAACTTGGGCCCAACACTTAGAATGTTTTGAGGCGCTCAAGAAAAACTGCTAGGCGAAAAATATATCTCTGCATTGCGGAGAGGAAGCGGAGAGGGATTTGTCCTAAAGCGCACCTAAGGCCCGTCGCGGAAGCATCGCGAACAACTCATTGGATATCGTCCCTTAAAAATTTATAATTACTATTCTTTCGCTCTTAAATCGAGGTTAGACCCTTTTTCACCTAATTTTGACCCCCTGATCAGAAATATGAATTCGGATTTTTGAAATAACAAACAGATTTTTAGATCTATGGAAATTAAAATTCCAGGCATTTCAAGGCACGTTTTTGGGCACTTTTTGGGGTCGTTTCATCTAGTATTAATTTGATTTTGTGAAACTAATTTTCTTATCAAAGTATTTCTACATTTGGTACATGATGACATCTGATATTCACGCTCCAATAAGAAAGCGTTCATTGTCAGCAATTAACCTAACCAAAGGTTAGGGTCGAATCCACAAGGAATACAGTGCTTGACTACAAGACTTCACTACTAATTATTTCAAGCATAAATAACTGAAATCTCTAAATGGGGGTGGGGGTTGTGATTTAAAAACAAAAACAAACACTAACTATAATGCGAGGAAACACTCAATTTTGGGGATAACTTGGGAATTGTGTTCCTCATGGTTCGTCGACATGATTACCCTAGATAACATAACTACAATTGGTGATTTTCATGCAGGATAGTAACTTAGGTTCTTTCAACCCTCTTGTGAAGGTGAAGGTAGAATTTCACCATGGCGCTTGGTCGGCAACCATGGCATGCCAACTAACCATTACCTATTGTCCCAGTCAACCTACCCTTGGTCAGGCTTGGTTGATTAGACGAGAACACATCAATGGAATTTTGTCATCTATTTCATTTTTCCTGTTCGTCACTACCTTGGTCAAGATCGTGATAGTAGGCGGGGTATGGTGTTGGCCACCACCAAACAACAATAATAATGAAAGGAAATAGACAATACATGCAAAACCCTAATCATAGAAATGCAAGAAACCTAGCTCATCTCAACTCGACTACCCATGGTTCCCACAACCCCAAGTTATGGGTGCTTAGCTACTCATGGCTAAGGCAAAACACACAAAAATGCAAATAATAGAGATAGTTGAGAGTTTTACCAACACAATGAAAAGTGAAGACACCATAAGTTGCAAACCCACAAGCTTGATAGATATCCAAAGTGTATAGCACAAAATTTGCAATCCCCAAAATGGGTTTTCCAAGAGAATATAATAAACTAAGGTGAAACCCTAAAATATTCTTGAGAGAATATTCAAGAGCAATTTTCTAAGTCCACAAGATGTCTGATGTCCCAAATGAAAACCTAACTTAAAGGATTTATAGTATGTACAAATAAATCCTAAAAATTATGCAGAAAAGACAGCTGGATCTGGTACGCCTCGGATATACGACTCGTAGGGTGACCTACGAGTCGTAATCGGGATCTCATATCAGGTTTTTGGCATCTTGGACTCAACTGGTACGACCCACTGGTACAAGTCATTTCTTGGGCTACGACTCGTATGTTTGTCTCGTAGTCTTGGTCTTCAGTTTTTGGTCCAACATTTTGGCTCTCTGATTCTTACCACGAGTCCACCTGTACGAGTCGTACTGTGTCTTACGACTCGTAGGATGTCCTCGTAGGAGAGCATTCACTTGGCAGATTTCTGATTTTTTGGTCTCTATTTCTTGCTACGACACACCCTATGACTCGTAGCTTGAGCTACGACTCGTAGGTGGGCCCGTATGACATATGCTTCAGCAAATTTTCAACTTTTCTTCAAAATCATGCCAACGTAACTTTTCTGCA
>JAPFFP010042580.1:0-36684 GCA_026153255.1 Solanum medicagineum
AAACAAAGAGGCCGCTTTCGTTAAGGTCCTTTAGAGGAATCAACAAGTTGAAAGTGCTACTTGGGAGGCCGAAGCGGACATGCAAAAGTGATATCCTTACCTTTTCAACTCCACTCAAGCCTAAGGTATTAATCTAAATCCTTCATTTGATCTCAATTCTTAAGTTCAGTCCCATGTCATTGCATATCTTCATGTTTAAGTTGACAAGTTCATGATGATTTTACACTTATGATGAACATTTTGAAATGATGTTTAAGTGCATTGTTGCATCTCTATATGGGCTGAAATTGTCATGTTTGTGCATCTCATATACCTCTCTTTGACATTCGAGGACGAATGTTCCCAAGGAGAGATATTGAAACGACCCCAAAAAGTGCCAAGAATGTGCCTCGAAATTGCCTGGAATTGTAATTTTCATTTATCACAAAATCCATGTGTGATATCGAAAATCTGACATTATATTCTTGTTTAGGGGGTCAAAATTAGGGGGAAAAGGTCTTACCCAGATCTTAGAGCAACCGTATCAAAATTCAAAATTTCCAAAATGCAAATTCCAGAGAGGAATCGGCGTCACTTCCGCGACGCGCCTCTGTATAAAAAGTGTCTGTTTTTTGACTTGGTCTTGGGCCAAAGTGTTCCCAAACATGAAAATGCCTATACTTAACCATTTTTCAACCTCATATCATTCTAAAGATTCCGCAATACTCATTCAAACACTTAGCCAATATTTTATCTCCTAAACTCAAGACTCAAAACCCTCTCCAGATCTAAGGATTTCCTCTCAAACTTCAAGTCTCCATCTCCAATTTTCATCAAGTTCACCTCCAAAGCTAAGGTATGTGGGTTTCTTTCACGGGTTCCTTTCACCCATGATACCCAAGCTCCTTTACTCAAAAATTGAATGATTTAAGGTTGATTTATTAAATGGGTCTTATTCATTATGAAATTCACTACACACTATGTTGGGTTTATGAAATTATGACTGTTTTACTATGTTTGGAGCTATGAATCTAAGGTCTATGGTGAGGATTGATGAAGGGTCTTGATGTATATTTTTTTGAGGGTGTTACCAAGTATCTATTGATGGCTTTGCACTGATTTTTCTAGCATGATTTTACTCTTGAATAGCATGTTTTACACAAGCATTACACACTCTCTAAGTGTTTGATAAAATGTCCAATTATGGATTCTTGAGGAATTGAAGGTCCAATGTATGTCTTATGAGTTGAATGACTATATAATGATGAAATGATGATGGGATGAAGATGATTTGATGATGAAAGGGGGTGTGTGTGTGTGTGTGTGTTATTATTTCTATATAGTGTTGGTGATGACCAAGCCTAGCTCGGGGGATTGTAGGCCTGGGTAACCTATCGAGGAGTTGGTACCTTGGTCGCCTAGCTCGGGGGGTGGTAGGCCTAAGTAACCTTGTTGGGGGTTGGTACCCAGCAACTTTGATTGAGGATTTGTACTCAACCTCGATGGGGGGTTTGTACTCCATCAACTTCGATGGGGGTTTTGTACTGCATCAACCTCATAAAGGGGTTCGTACCTCATGCCCCTATGCAACGGGGTGGTAGGCCTTGGCTTGCACTATAATGGTCCCTCCTTACACTCGTATTATGATCTATATAAGCATGGTTTTACTTCAAGCATCATTCATACATGCCATATTGTTAGTATGTTATTCATTGCTTATGATTATGCATTTTGCCTATGATACCTACCTCTTGTTGCATTGCAACCTAGATACTTAGTACATTCAAATGTACTAATGCATACTCTATGCCTACATGACGTCACCATGTAGGAACTAGTGTATCGCTTGATCCTCCTCCTCCACATGGCTAGTACGACCTCTATCAAGCTCATTGGTGAGTCTTCCATTCCGGGGATGGTAATTATGATCTATTGCTATGTATTAAGACTTTCTCTCTTGAATTATGTATTGACTATGAGGGTGAACTTAGTTACTTTGTCTTGGCCCCTGCTCTTATCTATGTAGTAGAGGTATTGTTGGACACGTTATGTACCTATGCTATGAGCTTGACTGTATTTACTCTTGTTGTTTATGATATGGAAGTTTATCCTTCGTCCCAATTCCCCTTGTTTACATTTATCTCTTATTGTCATTCTAATTATTTCTATGACCAAGGATGTGTAATGGTATGTTATGAGGCTTGTTTTGGGTTCCTTCGTGTTCCCCATTCGCCGGTCACATCTAAGTCCTAGGCTTGGGTAGTGACACTTAGCACATTCGGGATGAATGTTCTCAAGGGGGAGAGATATTTTAGGACCCCACTAATGAGGAGTATGAAAGTTCAGGAAAGTAAGCCTTGGAAAATTTGAACTGTAAGATTTTGCGAAGAGGTTTACGACCAGTAAGATGAAGTACGACCCGTAAAGTGGGTTCATGGAACCTAGCAGACTTGGTAAAATTTGGAATCTTCTGAAGTTCAATCTATGACTCATCAGGCGACCCATAAAGTCCTCTATGAGTCCTAGACCGTATCATAGAATAAGAATCAGAGAAGAGGACTCTAAGAATCTATTAGACAAAACACCATCTACAGCCCTTAGAACGATCTACCAGTCGTAGATCGTGTCGCAGAGGGAGGATCGGAGAAAAAGGGGTCTCTGAAGTTTAGGAAGAGGGACATCAAACGAAACCCATCTACGGCTCGTAAATGGTGTCCCGTAGACTTGTTCGACCAGCTTCTATAAGGGGCAATTTTTTCATTTCTCAGCATTTTATGCTGATACTACATCCTTTTGACATTCAAGGAACCCTTTTTCAGTCCTTTAAGCCATAATTCGACTCATTTCCTCCTCATTCTCACTTTCTAAGTCCCCAAGCCTCTCTCAAATTTTCAAGCTCTCAAAAATAAGGAACAATTCAGGGTTTTTGGTTTCTTCCCCTCCAAGTTGGGTATCCTCTTCGTTAAGTTGATAAGGTATGTGGTTTTTGATTCTGAGGACCATTCCCTCCCAAGCTCAACCATTTTTCCTCCAAATCCTTTTTTCCAAGTTATGAGTACTTATAAAGATTCTATGAACTTTTGCATGATATAATTATAAAGAAAACTATGATGATAATATGATGAGCATTATGTTATTGGTCTTTGTATAATATTATGAAATGACAAGTTATGGAAAATATGGGATTTAAGATGAGGGTTTAATGATGCCTTAACTATGTTTGGTATAATAAGGTGGGTTATTTTGCATGAATTGGAAAAGTGATTTTTGCTACTCTCCTCATGCCTAATGGTGTTGTTCTTGCATGGTTTTGAGCATGAATGCATACCCACCATATTTTACTGAATCATGAACCAAGCTTCTTATGTTGACAAAGGCTTTACGGAAAGATATGTGATTTATGTATGATATAAATTGTGAAGGGCTATTTTGTATGATATAAATTAGAGAATGTTATGGAAGCTATGAAAAGTTATGAAGTCCTATCTTTGATATGATGAAGCCTTGGATTTATGATTTACTCAATGAAGTATGAGGATATTAAAATGCTCTGCATACTATGATAATAAGAATAATTCGAGTATTCCTTGGGATTATGCCTCTAGACAACTTAAGGTGTACGAAACAAATTATCCTACCCATGATCTTGAATTGGCCGCCGTGGTGATTGCATTGAAAATTCGTCGTCATTACTTGTATGGGGTCCATGTTGATGTGTTTACCGATCACAAGAGTCTCCAATATGTATTCCCCCAAAAAGATCTCAACTTGAGGCAAAGAAGGTGGTTAGAGCTTCTTAAAAGATTATGATATGAGTATGCATTATCACCCCAGTAAGGTTAATGTTATGGCCAATGCTCTAAGTAGGGTTGTCTATGGATAGCCTAGCTCATGTTGATAATGGTGGCAAGAAGGTGGCTAGAGAGGTCCATCGGGTGGCTAGATTGGGATTTAGGTTGGAAGAGGTTGATAATGGGGAGTAGTGGTTGTTGATGGTTCTAAATCTTCATTGATTGAGGAGGTAAGGGCAAAACAAGATCTTGACCCTACCTTGGTAGAGTTGAAGGCCTTGGTGAGGATGGTAAAGTGGAGGTTTTCTCCCAAGGGGAAGATGGTTCCTTTAGGTACCAATGTAGGTTGTGTGTGCCTAATGTTGATGACTTGAGAAAGAAGATTTTAGATGACGCTCATAATTCTAACTATTCTGTTCACTCCATTTCTACAAAGATGTATAGAGATTTGAGGGAAGTGTATTGGTGGGGTGGTATGAAGATATTGCTAAGTTTGTATCCAGTTGTCATAATTGCCAACAAGTGAAAGCTGAACATCAAAGGCAGGGTGGCCTAGCCCAAGATATTGAGATTCCTACTTGGAAGTGGAGGAAATCAACATAGATTTTGTGGTTGGGTTGCCTAAGACTAGAAAGCATTTTGATTTTATTTGTGTTGTGGTTGATAGAATGACAAAGTCGGCACATTTTCTACCGGTCAAAACTACTTATAGTGCCGAAGATTATGCCAAATTGTACATTCATGAGTTGGTTAGATTGCATAGGGTGCCTTTCTTTATCATTTTAGATCGTGGCGCTCAATTCACTTCTCACTTTTGGAGGTCCTTTCAAAGAGGTCTTGGTACCAAGGTAAAGCTTAGTACGGCCTTTCACCCTCAAACGGATGGCCAAGCTGAAAGAACAATCCAACTCTTCAGGATATGCTTAGAGCTTGTGTTTTGGAGTTTAAGGGTAATTTGGACGAACATCTTCCACTCGTTGAGTTTGCTTACAACAATAGCCACCATTCAAGCATTGGTATGGTTCTTTTTTAGGCTCTCTATGGTAAAAATTGTAGATCCCAATTGGATGGTTTGAGGTGGGGGAGATGGCTTTGTTAGGTTCAAAATTTGGTTATGGAGGCAATGGAGAAGGTAAGGTTGATAAGGGAAAGATTGTAAACATCCCAAAGTCGACAAAAGACCTATGCTGATGCGAGGAGAAGGGACCTTGAATTCAAAGTTGGTGATTCTATTAGAAGGTCTCACCCATGAAGGGTGTGGTTTGTTTTGGCAAGCAGGGTAAATTGAGCCCAAGGTTTGTGGGTCCTTATAGAGTGTTGATGAGGAATGGTAAAGTTGCCTATGAGTTGGAGTTGCCCATTAATATGAATATGGTTCATCCAGTCTTCCATGTATCTATGTTGAGAAAGTGTGCGGGGGATCCAAGTGCTATTGTACCTTTGGATGTTGTGAGTTTGTAAGAAGATAATTTGACTTATGTAGAGGTTGCACTAGAAATTTTCAATAGACAAGTGAAGAAATTGAGAAACAAGGATGTGGCTTTCGTCAAGGTCCTTTGGAGGAACCAACAAATTGAAAATGCCACATGGGAAGCCGAGGCGGACATGCAAAAGCGATATCCATATCTTTTCCACTCCACTTACGCCTAAGGTACTAATTTAAGTTCCCCACATGATTTCAAGTCTTAAGTTTCAGCCCTTATGTCATTTGCATGCATTCATGTTTATGTTGATAAGTTTTTGGTGATTTTTTTGACACTTATGTTGAGATTTTTTTGAAATGATGTTTAAATGCATTTGTTGCATTCATGTTTTGGGCTGAAGTCATCTTGATTACTTTTATTATGTACGTTTCTTTGACATTCAAGGACGAATGTGTCATGCCTCGGACCTAGGACCTAGACGTGACCTGCGAATGGGGAACCCAAATGATAACATGCAAAGTAGAGATGGCACCAACATGAGTGGCATGTACCCCTCAAGATCATTCACAAGGAGTTAACCACAAGATCTCCAAGAACTACAAGCAATGTTCATGAACAAGAAAGCATTAGAGAAGCGTGAGGGTCACCAAAGAAAGGCTTACAATGTGTGGAAGTTCTATCAAGGTGAGAAACAAGGAAGAAAAGAGGTCTATCAAAATGGCTACTACTTGAATTCAAGGATTTGAAACGAAGGCAACCAAACAAGGTCCTTACTCATTAAGGGCAAAATTGTAAAGAAAATGTCTTCTTTTATTTACATGGAAGAAATAGCCTTATTTTATCATTTGGAATATTTAGACTATGTTGAATATTGAATTCTCAAATTGTAGTATCTTCTTAGTTGAGTAATTAGTGAGTAATTAAGGTGAACTCTTAGAATTGTTAGTTAACTTATTTGCTTGGTTAATTGAAGGTTGTCCATTTGTGGTTCTTAGTTTCCTTCAATTTTTCCTTCTAGGGTTTGATTTGAGTTGTTGAAATCAATTGGGAGGTGAGGATTTTAGTCCCTTGTTGCCCATAATTTCAATAGCTTGAATTTAATCTACTTATCCTTCTATCTTTGTTTCTTTTTCCCTTACTTTCTTGTTAGATCTTTATCATTTGGTATCAAGAGCTTAGGTTTACGTTTGTTTTCACAAATCTTGGTCTTGGAATTTTGGTCCACTCAAAAAATTCAAAAATCCCATAAAAAAATACCCCCAATATTTTTTATTTGATTTGTTGTTTTTGATACTAGATTCTTGTTCAGAAGTGTTTTTTGAGCCTAAATTTCAAATTTCATTCAATTTGGAGTTGTGAAAGTGAAGTTGCCATTGAAGGGTTTTGAGCATTCAAACTTTTCAAATTTTAGAAGTGGGTTCTTTAATTGAGAAGAAATTGAAGGTTAATGATCATTAGGGTTTCTTCTCTACATCAAGTGGAAGCTAATCCTAAATTTTGAGTCAATTCTGAGTTGATTTGAAGGTGTTGGGATTTAGTGTGTGTTCTTGGTGTTCTTGAAGATATTCAAGTGTTCTTGAAGAAAAAAAAGACCAAAAGGTACATTTGATCTTTTTTTCAAGTCAAAGTTGGTCAAGCTGTTGGTTGGCCCTTAGTGAAAATTTTAAAAAAAAAAATCAAAACAATAAAATATTTTCCACGTCATCGCCAACTCAGTGCCAATTCAACGCCAAATCAGCACCAGTCAGCGCCACATTAATACCCTGCAGTACAGTCAGCAGTCAGCCCACTCCACATGGCGCGTGGAGCCCAAATTCAGTAACTTTTCTGTAGGTTTCTACTCCCCTAAATTTTTCTAAGAATGGGAGGTTTTTGGGGCATAAAAGTTTTTCTAAGTGTCTAAACGATGTGATTTTTTTTCAAAAGTTTTTGTGCTTCATCTCTCAAATTATTTAGCAAGAAATAAACATTTTTAACTACTTGTTAACTAGTTGTAATCATCAAATAATCAAATCAAACCCCTTTCAAGTCATGAACACTTTAAGGCTTCAAATATTTTTTTCAAGTGTCCGAACTCAATTCTTCTTCTTTGTCACTCATTTTTCTTTAATTGCTCAACTATTTAACAACTAATTAACATCTTTAATTATTTGTTAACTAGTTTCTAAACATTAAATCATGTATTTGATTTTTCAAATTAGGTAACAAGAAGTAATCTCTTCTACTTTTGTTACTTAGTTTTTTTGAGTCCGATATTTCTTGTGCCTCTTTCTTCTAGTTTTCTTCTTTTTATTCATGTTCCTAGGATTTGTTTGATTCGTCCTTCTTTCAAAAGTCATAAGAATCCAATCCACCACAAAGGATAGGTGACCTTGAATTGATTAAGCGGAGCTAGTTTATTATCAATTTTGGGACAACACCATAGAAGGTGCGTTAAGAGTTACATACGAGTGATGTGAGGCTTTTGCTACTAATCTTGTTTCTTCAGTGTTGTAGGTATCATGTCTAATACAAGTCCAATTGGAGAAGATTCGGAAAACATCATGGAAACTCTTGCTTACATCTCCAAACAAATAGCGGAAATGAATGCAAGGATGGGAGGTATAGAGGAAAGGTTGGTACGGGTGGAGAATGAGAATCGAGGAAAAGCAATTCAACCCGAAAATGAGGAGATAAGAAGGGCAACGATGCAATGTACGGTGATCCAATTTGTGGCCAACTTGAGGTATGATATCTTGAAACCATTGAAGCTAAAGCACTATGAAACTCTTGAAGAAGCCTTCCATTCAAAGGTAGAAGCGGATTTGAAAGAAGAAAAGTCATACAAGGCCAAAGGTTCTTCAGCTTCAACATGGGACAAAGTTCGAGATGATTGGAGGGCAACATCTTCTAGGGAGCAATCGAAGGGTGGTGGGCAAGCTACCCATGTTAAGCTTGATCACAAATCCAAGGCAACTGAGGAACCACAAGGAGGTAAATATGCTAAACCTAACTTTCCTTATCCCTCTACAATCTAATGCTTTAGATGTTAAGGGAGGGGACATGTTGCTAGTGAGTGTCCTAATAGGAGGATGATTGTTACTCTTTGGGATGGGTATAAGACCAAAGATGATGAAGATGGTGATGAAAAAAATAAGAGAGAGGGAGATAGAGGTGAGGTAGATGGTTCGGAAAATGAAGAAGAAAGGTTGGATGAAAGGGTCAATTTTGCTTGTTTCATGGGGAAAGGAAAATCTTTACTTGATAATGATGAAGAGATGAAGGTGAATTCCAATCTTTCATGTGTTGTGAGAAGAATTATGGGAACCCTTGCCAAAGGAGAGCTTGATCAAAGGGACAATCTATTTCATGCTAGGTGCAACATTCAAGATAAAGTGTGTACTTTAATCATTGATAGTGGAAGTTGCACTAATGTGGTAAGTAGTTCTTTGGTGGAATGTATGGGAATTCCAACAACAAAGCACCCTAACCTTTGCAGGATATAATTGCTCGATGAGAGTTGAGAAATGAAGGTCCTCAAACAAGCAAGCATTCAGTTTAGTGAGGGAAAGTACAATGATGAATTGACTTGTGATGTTATACCCATGTTGGCATGTCATATTTTGTTGGGAAGACCATGGCAATTTGATAGGGGTGTTGTGCACCAAGGAAGGTCCAATAAATACACTTTTGTGATTGAAGGTAGAAAGTATGTTCTTGCACTTCTCACTCCATACCAAGTGAGTGAGGATTATCGGGCTATGAAGGAGCTTCAGGAGAAAATAAAGGTGGCGGAGGCAAAGAGGGATGGTGGAAGTTCCAAATGCCTTGTCAATACCCATCTTTTATTGCATGCTAACTAAAATAGTAGCACTTTTCCTAGTATTGTTTCTTCTCTTTTGCAGGAATATGACAAGCAAGGCAAGGAAAATGTGGTAGCGAATGCCCTATCAAGAAGGTTTATGTTGGCACCTTGGCTTCTAGAATGATGCCCCAAGGTAAGTATACCTCTCCCCCTACTCCTAGTGGCCCATGGATGGACATCTCTATGGATTTTGTGTTGGGCCTTCCTAGGACTAAAAGAGGACATGATAGCATATTTGTGGTAGTGGATAGATTTTCTAACATGACTCATTTTATTCCATGCCATAAATGTGATGATGCATCCCATGTAGCATCTTTAATTGTCATCAATGCTCTTAAATTGCATGGAGTCCCTCAAACCATTGTTAGTGATAGGGATTCCAAATTTCTTAGTCCCTTTTTGGAAGAGTCTATGGGGTACACTTGGTACCATACTTATGTTCTCTACTTCTTGCCACCCTCAAATAGATGGATAAATTGAAGTAGCCAATAGGACTCATGGAAGTGTGCTTCGGTACTTGATTAGAGAAACCCCAATCACTTGAGAAGACCATTTACCCTTGATTGAATTTGCATACAATCGGACTTTCCACTCCCCTATTGGAATGTCATCATTTTAAGCATGTTATGGCTTCAAACCTTTGTTTCCACTAAGCATGACTCCATTATCTAGTAATGTTGTTTTGAGCCTTGATGCCAAACAAAGGGCAAAGAAGATGATGAACATTCATGCCAAGGTTAAAGAGACCATTGAAATAAACAATTCTAGGGTGGTTATTCGAAAGAATTGGAGGGGAAAGGAAGTGATCTTCAACCCAAATGATTGGGTGTGGGTAGAGAGGTTTCCAAATGTTCGAAAAGGAATGCTAATCCCATGTTTTAAAGTACTCAAGTGAATCAATGACAATGCCAACATGATTGGCTTGCCAAGTGAGTATAATGTTCATAATGTTTTTGATGTTAGTGATTTATCTCCTTCAATTGTAGGTGAATCTTTGGATTCGACAACGAATCCTTGTTAAGAAGGGGAGGATGATAACATGAAAAGTATACATGGCACCAACATGAGTGGGATGTACCCCTCGAGACCATTCACAAGGAGTCAAGCAAAAGATCTCCAAGATCTACAAGCAATGTTCATGAACAAGAAAGCATTAGAGTAGCGTGAGGGTCTCCAAAGAAAGGCTTACAATGTGTGGAAGGTCTATCAAGGTGAGAAGAAGGAAAACAAAGGCCATGTGTGCAATGGTTCCTACTTCAATTCAAGGATTTGAAAAGAAGGCAACCAAAACAAGGCCTTTACTCATTAAGGGCAAATTTGTAAAGAAAATGTCTTCTTTTATTTTCTTAGTAGAAATAGACTTATTTTATCATTTGGAAGATTTAGAATATGTTGAATATTGAATTCTAAACTGTAGTATCTTCTTATTTGAGTAATTAGGGTGAACTCTTAGAATTGTTAGTTGACCTGTTTGCTTGGTTAATTGAAGGTTGTCCATTTGTAGTTCTTAGTTTCCTTTAAATTTTCCTTCTAGGGTTTGATTTGAGTTGTTGAAATCAATTGGGAGGTGAGGGTTTTAGTCCCTTGTTTCCATAATTTCAATAGATTGAATTTAATCTGCATATCCTCTATCTTTGTTCCCTGTTCCCATTCTTTCTTATTTGATCTTTATCACCAAAGGAACCCTAAACAAGCCTCATAGCGTATCATTACACATCCTTGGTCGTGGAAGTAATTAAAATGACTCTAATAGATAAGCATAAATAAGGGAATTGGGACTAAGGGCAAACTTCCATATCATGACATTAAGAAGCAAGAGAGTCAAAGCTCATAGAATAGATAAATAACATGTCTAACAACACCTCTAAAGCTTAATTACTTAGCGGGGGCCAAGACAATAAATTGGGCTCACCCTCATAATAATAATAATAGGTAGTCCAAATATACAAAGCATATCCTAAACATAAGCTTGAGAGGATATAGATGTTGCCCCCGAACTTGAAGACTCACCATAAGCTAACTCGAACAATCTGTCTAGCCATGAGGAGAATCAATAGGAGCTCTGGTTCCTACATGGTGATATCATGTAGGGATAGAGTATGCATTAGTATATTTGAATGCACTAAGTATGTAGGATGCAATACAATAAGAGATAGGATCATAGGCAAAATGCATAATCATAAGCTATAGCATACTAATAATATGACATGTACGAATGATGCTTGAAGTAAAATCATGCTTATATAGGACATAATATTAGTATAAGGAGTGATCATTATAGTGCAAGCCAAGGCCTATCAACCCCTTGGATAGGCACATGAGGTACAAACCCCTTCATGAGGTTGATGGACTACAAACCCCCCAACAAGGTTGATGGAGTACAAAACCCCCCAATGGGTTGATGGAGAGCAAACCCTCCAACGGGTTGATGGGTACAAACTCCCAACAAGGTTGATGGGTACAAAACCCCAACAAGGTTACCCAGGCCTACCACCCTCGAATCAGGCGATCGAGGTGCTAACCCCTCAACAAGGTTACTTGGGCCTACAACCCCCCGAGCTAGGCTTGGTCATCCTAAACACTATAGAGATAATATCATATATATAGAGTCCTTTCATTATCATATACATACATTCCCTTTAATCATCATTCTGTCATCACTTCATCATTATTTCATCATCATATAGTTATTGAACTCATAAGATAGGCATAGGACCTTCAATTCCTCAAGAAACCATAACCGGACATTTTATCAAACACTTAGAGGGTGTGTAGTGCTAGTGTAAAACCATGCAATTCAAGAGTGAAAATCATGCTCGAAAATTTAATTTAAAACCTTCAATAAATACTTAGTAACACCCTCAAACATAGTGTGTCAGTGATTTTCATAACAAATATGACCCTTGAGTAAATCATCTTTAAATCATGCAAGTGTAAGTAAAAGGAAGCTTGGGTATTATGGGTGAAAGGAACCCATGAAAGAAACCCACATATCTTAGCTTTAGAGATGAAACTGATGAAGATTGGAGATGGAGACTTGAAGATTGAGTGCAATCCTTAAGATCCAAAAAGGGTATTGAGACATGAATTTAGGAGGTGAAATATTGGCTAATTGTTTGAATGAGTATTGGGGAATGTTTAGAATGATATGAGGGTGAAAAATGGCTAAGTATAGGTATATTCACATTTGGGACACTTAGGCCCAAGACTTAAAAGCCTTGGACCGAAAGAAAAATAACTAGGCAGAATTTACACAGGTTTGCGTCTAGTCTGCGACACGGACCTGTCACGGAGGTTGAATTTACACATGTCTGTGATAGAGGCGCGTCGCGGTACCATCGCACCATGGCGGACAGACACTGGATAAGCAAAATTGCAAAAATTGAAATTGCTAATCGTCTGTTTTGAAATTGGGGTTAGATCGTTTTCCACTCAAAATGACCCCCTGATCAACAATATGAAGTCAGATTTTTGATATCGTGGACGGCTTTTGAGATATATGAAAATTATGATTCCAGGCACATCCGAGGCACATTTTTGGGCACTTTTTGGGGTCGTTTCAGAATGTTCCAAATGGGGAGATATTGAAACGCCCCAAAAATGCCCAAAAATATGCCTTGAAAATGCCCGTGATCGTAATTTTCATATATCTCAATATACATGCGTGATATCGAAAATCTGACTTCATATTTGTGATCAGGGGGCAAAATTGAGTGGGAAATGGGTATAACCCTGATTTTACAGCAACCATAGCGAAATTTCATTTTCCATAAATTTGCTTATCTAGTGTTGATCCGCTTTGCTCCAAGTTTTTTTTCAAGCTAAGGCTTTGCGGTCTTGGGCACATGCCCTCCTATGCATAAAAACACCTATACTTAGTCATTTTTCAATCTATCACTCAAGACACTCTCAAAACCCTCTCTAACACTTAGTCAAATATTTCATCCAAATTCAAGTGTCCCAAACTCATTTTTGGATCTCAAGAACTTCATTCAAGCTTTAAGTTCTCATTCAAATCTTCATCGAGGAAATCCCCAAGTTTGAAGTATAGAACCATTGGGTCCTTTCACCCATGGTGCCAGACCTTCCTTTTTATATAATTGTATATTTTCAAGTTAGATTATCTATGGGTATCTCTTATTATGAAATTTGATTATAAACTATATTGGGGTTTGATAAATTGTTGACTATTTAAGCATGTTTTGAGCGATGAATCTATGATCTATTATGAGATTTGATGAGAGGTTACAAGCTATATTGCATGAGGCTTTTACTATGTTTTGGTGGTTTGATTTACCTTGAGTTTTATCATATGATTTTTCTATTGAATTGCATGATTTTGAACTAGCATTACACGCCCGCCAAGTATTTGATAAAACTGTCCGATTAAGGATTCTTAATTTATTGATGATTTATTGTATGACTTATGAGTCAAATGACTTTATGATGATGAAAGGAATGTATGTATGTATTGAATTCATGAAAAGTATCTATAGTGTTGCAAGTTGACCACACCTTGTTGAGGGGGTGATATGCCTCAACCACTTCGATGGGGGTGCTATGCCCATATACCATGTTGAGGGTATATACCTTTACCACTATGATGTGGTGTTATGCCCATCTACCATATTGAGGGGTATATACCTTGACCACTATGATGGGGGGTGCTATGCCCATTTACCAATTGACGGATAGATACCTCAATCACCTTCCAAGGGGGTGATATGCATTTGATTCCAAGTACTAGTTTGCTTGGTCTATGATGATAGCCTCTTCTTGCATATGTAGTATGTTCTATACTAGCATTTTTTACTTCAATCATTTGTCATGCATGCCATATTGTTATTATACTTATCCCTTGCTTATGATTATGCATTTTGACTATGTTTCCTATCTTTTGTTGCATTGCATCCTACATACTTAGTGCATTCAAAAATGTACTAACGCATACTTTATGCCTACATGATGTTATCATGAAGAAACTGGAGCCCCTCATTATCATCCTCTACATGGCTAGTTTTGGCATCTTGAAGATAAGCTTTGGTGAGTCCTCAAGTTCGGGGACACTAGTTATGCTACTCTTTCTTTGTTTATTCTTTATGTTGAACACTTGATACTATTAGGGTGAGCCTGGGAAGTGTCTTGGCCCCCACTCAAATCTATGTTTAGCAGTTTTGTTAGAACAAATGATGTATTTATGCTTTGAGCTTTAACTCTTCTATGTTTTATGCTATCAAAAACTTCCCTTACTCCCTTTATCCTTATGTATACTCTCTTATTGTTATTTAATTGCTTTCGTGACCAAGAATGTGTAAATGATATGCTAAGAGGCTTGTTTGCTGCCCCTTCAAGTTCCCATTTGTCGTGTCACGTCTAGGACCTAGGCTTGGGTCGTGATAGAAAATGTGATAGCATGGCTTCTAAAGGAATTCTTTCCTAGGGATCCTGACTTCAAAGATACTTTTGATAATCTTAGCCAAGGGAAGCGGGTAGATAGGTTTCAATTGGTTGATGGTTCTTTGTTCAAGGGTGGACGAGCTTGTGTTCCTATGAGCTCATGGAGAGAACTACTTGTCAAGGAGGCTCATAGTGGTGGTTTGATGATACACATTAGGGTACTTAAAGCACTTGACATTCTAAAGGATCAATTCTTTTAGCCCAAGATGAAGTATGATGTGGAGCACATTTGTGGACAATGTCTCAATTGTTAGCATGCCAAATCCATGACTTAGCCCCAAGATGCCAAGCAAAGGGCAAAAGAGATTATGAGCATGCACGCCAAGGTTAAAAAGGCCATTCAAAAGAACAATTGTAAGGTGGCTATTCGAAAGAATTGGGAGAGAAAGAAAGTGATCTTCAACCCAAATGATTGGGTGTGGGTACATTTTGAAAAGAGAGGTTTCCACATATTCAAAAAGGAAGCTAAGCCCAAGAGGAGATGGACGTTTCAAAGTACTCAAGAGAATCAATGACAATGCCTACATGATTGACTTGCCAAGTGAGTATAATGTTTATAATATTTTCAATGTTAGTGATTTATCTCCTTGTATTGTAGGTGCATCTTTGGATTCGAGGACGAATCCTTTTCAATAAGGGGAGGATGATAACATGCAAAGTAAAGATGGCACCGGCATGAGTGATATGTACCCCTCAAGAACATTCACAAGGAGTCAAGCAAAAGATCTCGAAGACCTACAAGCAATGTTCATGAACAAGGAAGCATTAGAGAAGCTTGAGGATCACCACAAAATAGCTTACATTGTGTGGAAGGTCTATCAAAGCGAGAAGAAGGAAGAAAAGAGGTCATGTGTGCAAATAGCTACTATTTGAAGTCAAGGATTTGAAAAGAATGCAACCAAATAAGGCCCTTACTCATTAAGGGTAAAATTGTAAAGAAAATGTCTTCTTTTATTTATTTAGTATAAATAGTCTTATTTATCATTTTGGAGGACTTAGACTATGTTGGATATTGAATTCTCAAATTGTAGTATCTTCTTAGTTAGTAGTTAGTGAGTAATTAGGTTGAACTCTTAGAATTGTTGGTTGACTTGTTTGCTTGGTTAATTGAAGTGTTACACATTTGTGGTTCTTGGTTTCCTTCATTTGTCTTTCTAGGGTTTTTTGGGTTATTGAAATCAATTGGGAGGTGAGGGTTTTAGTCCATTATTGTCCATTATTTCAACAGTTTGAATTTAATCCACATATCCTTTTATTTGTTGCATTTCCCCTACCTTTCTTGTTTGATCTTTTTTAGGTGTTCTCTTTTTAAGTTGATAAGGTATGTGGGCTTTGATTGTGAGGACCTCTCCCTCCCAAGCTCAACCATTTCTCCTCCAAATAATTTTTTTGAAGTTATGAGTACTTATAAAGATTCTATGAACTTTTGTATGATATAACTATGAAGGAAACCATGATGATATTATGATGAGCATTATGTTATTTGTCTTTGTATAATATTATGAAATGACATGTCATGGAAAATATGTGATTTATGATGAGGGTCCAATGATGTCCTAATTATGCTTGCTATGATAAAGTGGGTAATTTTGCATGAATAGGAAAAGGGATTTTCGCTACTCTCCTCATGCCTAAAGGTGTTGCTCTTTCATGGTTTTGAACATGAATGCATACCCACCATACTTTACTAAATCATGAACCAAGCTTCTTATGTTGTCAAAGGCTTTATGGCAAGATATGTGATTTATGCATGATATATATTGTGAAGGGCTATTTTGTATACTACAAATTGTCAGAATGTTATGGAATCTATAAAAAGTTATAAAGCCCTATCTTTGATATGATGAAGCCTTGGTTTTATGAGCTACTCTATGAACTATGAAGATATTAAAATGCTTCGCATACTATGATAATAGGAATAATTTGAGTATTCCTTAGAATTGTGACCTAGCACCAAGTGGACCTTGGTAGATAACCATTGTCCCATAACTATGTTGCCACCTAGGTTTGAGAAAAGGCTAATGGATCCATATAGCTTAAGTTACATGATTGACCAAAATGGGTGGTGTTCTCGCATGACACATGTGAATCATCTACCGAAATGGGTGGTGTTCCCGTAAGGTTAATAAGATGTGTATACCAAAATGGGTGATGTTCACGTAACGTAATTGTGAGGCATTCTCCGAAATGGGTGGTTTTTCTCGTTAGGTGAGTGCTTGGTCTACCCCAGCAATGTAGGCCACTCCTAAGTCTGATGTGGAGTGAACGTCGGGATTCTAAGTAGTAGCTCACTTGGTCTTACATGCCAGTTATGGTCCCTTCCCATCAATGTATAATATGTTACATGATTTGATGATTTATTCTTACATAATTTGACCATGGCATCGAGCATGCATGACATATTGAACATACATTCGTTGACTATGATTATGCATATTATTAAGTATGACTTATGTCCCTTGTTGCATTTGCACCCCATATACTTAGTATATTCCAAGTACTAATGAATACTTTTTGCCTGCATGATCTAGCCATGTAGGAACTAGAGAACCATACCATCCTCCTCTTCCACGCAACTAGACGTTTCAATTGGAGATTTGCTTTGTGAGTCCTTGACATTCGGGGACAAAATTTCCCTTACTTTTATGCCTCATTTAGACTTTGTTATTTTGGATACTATCTTTTGAGGGTGAGCCTGGGAGATGGCTTGGCCCCCGACCTATTCGATATTTAGAGGTTTTGTTGGATATTGTGATGGTTATGTATTATTGAGCTTGACTCCTTATATTGTTGTGTTATGAAAACTTCCCTTAGTCCTATGTTTTCCTTTTTGTGTTAAATGCTTGTTGATGGTGATGAGATAGAAGTCCTAAGCCCCTAATCAACCCGTAGTGTGAGTCACACTTACCTGCCCCTTAGAAATCATTTTCTATGTGATTCATGCACATCCTCTTCCCTATATCATCCCCATAGCGTGAGTCCAAAGTCCCACTTCCGTTAGATATTATGTGATATATGTTTGTTGCTCTTTCATGCTTCCCCAAACCAAGGATGTTCTTACATGCTTATGAGGCTTGTTTTGGATCCCACTCGGATTACCATTCATCGTATCGCGTCTAGGCTCTGGGCTTGGGTCGTGACAAGCTTGGTATCATAGCACTGGGTTTGTAAATGGTCCTCAGAATCCAACACACCACGTCAAGTAGAGTCTTGTTCATGGTTGTGAAGCGCACCATAACTATGAGTAAGAGGCTTTGAGGCATTTTAGGAAATGGTCCACTTCTTCATACACTACTTTCTGCTCTATATTTAACATAAGGATACCTACCTCTCATGAGTAGCCTTTTCACTCTTTTAGATTATGCCGCCTAGATGAATGGCACAAAGAGCTCCCACTCCTGAGGATGAGCCAGTCCCTCCGGCGCCACAAGTTCCTCAAGCGAAAGGGGAAGAGGTCACCCATGCCGAATACCAGAATGTAGTCACCTCTTGGCAAGGGTTATGTCCAATCAAGGGGCTCAAGCTCCTCATGCTCCTACACCGACTTCAAGGGTAAGGGATTTCACAAGGATAAATCCCCCAGAATTCCATGGCTCAAAGGTAGAGGAAGACCCCCAAGAATTTGTCGATGAAGTGTATAAGGTCTTGGCCATCATGGGGGTAAGTAAGTTCGGAGGAGAAAGTGGAACAAGTGGCCTACCAACTCAAGGGCCTTGCTCAAATATTTTATAATCAATGGAAAATGGAGAGAGTGGATGATGAGCCCATTCCATGGGAGGAATTCAAAGTTGCCTTCCTTGATCGCTTCTTCCAAATTGAGCTAAGAGAAGCAAAGTTGACAGAGTTCATGAATCTTAGGTAAGGATCTATGAGCGTGAGGGAGTTTTCCTTAAGTTCGATAACCTCTCCAACTTTGCTCCTCACTTGGTTGTCGACACTCAGCCAAGGATTCACAAGTTTGTGTTGGGTGTGTCCGACTTGATAATGAAGAGTGCTATGCCGCCATGCTCATTTGGGATATGGATATATCACGGCTCATGACCTACGGTGAACAACTTGAGGGGGTGAAACTTAGAAAGAGAAGAATGGGGGAATCCAAGAGGGCTCGACTTGATAGTGGATTCCAAGGTACTAAAGGTGGTCGTTTCTAACAAGGCTGCAAATTTCAAGGCCAAGCATCCTCATGCCCAAGGCCAAAGGTTTGCAAATGATTGGGTTCCCAACCCAAAGGCTCAAGGTGGTAACAGTGGTCAAATTTCTCCTAGGTGTGGAAAGTGTGGCAAGAACCATGGAGGTAGATACTACAGAGATATCGATACTTGCTTCGGGTGTGGTAAAATGGACCACAAGGTTGTGGATTATCCAAACGAGGGTAGGGATGGTTATCCTCAAGGACAAGGTGCTCATGGTGATCAAAGAGAACAAGATAGTCCATATGAGGTGTTCCTTGACACAACCAGTTCTATGCTCTTCAAGGGAGACAAGGCGCTGATGAGGTGCCCGATGTTGTTACCGATATGTTAAAGATTTGCAATCTTGATATTTATGCTTTGTTGGACCCAGGTGCCACTCTATCTTTCATAACTCCATTTATTACTAATTGGCTTCATGTGTGTCCTGAATTGTTGTGTAAACCTTTTGAGGTGTCTACCCCTGTCGGTGAGTCCTTTCGTGCTAAAAGAGTCTATAATGGTTGTCCTTGTCTTTATTGCATAAGGTTTGTTCTTGTGACTTTGTTGAATCGATATGGTAGATTTTGATATCTTTCTGGGATGGATTCGTTACATGCATATCATGTCACTATTTATTATAGTACTCATAAGATTAAATTCTGAATCCCTAGTGAACTATCTTTGAATGGGAGGGTCGTGATTCGGTGGTCAAGGGTAGATTCATCTCTTATCCATTCCAAGGGTTATATCTATCATCTTGTGCATGTTAGGGATGTCGAGTCCAGGGTCCATCCTATTGAGTAGATCTCGATTGTCACTGATTTTCTTGATATCTTCTACCATGAACTTCCCGGTGTCACTCCCGAAAGGGAGATGGACTCGGCATAGATCTTCGTCCCAATACTCATCCCATTTCCATCCCTCCCTATCGAATGGCCTCGATGGAGCTAAAGGAATTAAAGAAGCAACTAAAGGATTTGTTAGAAAAGGGGTTCATAAGACCAAGGAAGTCACCTTGGGATGCACCAGTATTGTTTGTGAGAAAGAAGGATGGTTCGCTTAGAATGTGCGTCAACCACTGGCAACAAGGTCACCATAGAGAACAATTACCCATTTCCAAGGATCGATGACCTGTTTGATCAACTGCAAGGGCTATTCACTTCTCAAAAATTGACCTTCGGTCCAAGTATCATCAATTTAGGGTAAGGAAGTGCGATATTCCCAAGACAGCTTTCAGATAAGATATGGTTATTTTTACATCGTAGTGATGTCCATCAGCCTAACAAATGCTCCGGCGATATTTATGGATCTCACGAACAAGGTCTTTATATCGTATCTTGATATGTTTGTTGTGGTATTTATCGATAACATCTTGATTTAGTCCCATACGGACGAGGAGCATGCAAACCATTTAAGGGTGGTGTTGCAAATACACAGGGAAAAAAAGGCTCTTTGCTAAATTCGACAAATGTGAGTTTTGGTTGAGGAAATCTACATTCTTGGGTCACATGGTATCGAGTGATGGGATTAAGGTGGATCCCAAAAAGATAGAGGCAATAAGGAATTGCTCTAGACCCTTGATTCCGTCGGATATTAGGAGTTTCTTAGGTTTGGTCGGGTACTATCGAAGGTTCGTGAATGGGTTCTCCTCATTTGCTTCTCATTTGACAAGATTGACCCAAAAGAAGGCAAAATTTACATGGACTGATGAGTGTGAAAGGACTTTCCAAACCTTGAAGGACAAGCTTATGTCCATTTCTATCTCTGCTCGACCGGAATGGTTAGAGGGATTTGTGGTGTATTCTGATGCTTCAAGAATTGGATTGGGGTGTGTGCTTATGCAAAATGGCAAACTCATTGCCTATGCTTCCAGGCAACTTGAGGTGCACGTGCGTAATTATCTCACCCATGATTTTGAACTAGCGGCAGTGGTATTTGACTTGAAGATATGGCGACACTACTTGTATGGGGTTCATGTGGATGTGTTCGCCGACCATAAGAGTCTGTTCACCCAAAGAGGCTTAAATTTGAGACAAAGGGATGGCTATAGTTCCTTAAAGACTATGACATGAGTGTACATTACCATTCGAGCAAAGCTAATGTGGTGGTCGCGCCCTAAGTTGGGTGTCCATGGGTAGTTTGACTGACCTTGAGGATAGCAAGAAATAATTGGCAAAAGAGGTCCATCGGTTGGCTAGGTTGGGAGTTAGATTGAATGAAGTTGAAAATGGAGGTGTGGTAGTTGTTGATGGTTCCAAATCTTCTTTGGTCGAAGAAGTCATTTCCAAGAAAGATCTTGACACTGCCTTGGTGGAGTTGAAGTCATTGGTAAGAGATGGTAAAGTGGAGGCTTTCTCCCAAGGGGGAGATGGTGTTCTTTGGTACCAAGGTAGATTATGTGTGCTCAATGTTGATGACTTGATAGCGTTGATTTTGCAAGAAGCCCACAATTCCTCTTACACTATTCATCCCAGTTATACCAAAATGTATAAATACTTGAGGGAAATGTATTGGTGGAGTGGTATGAAGAGGGACATTGCCAAATTTGTAGTCGGTTGCCATAATTGCCAAAAAGTCAAGGCCGAGAATCAAAGGCCAGGTGGTTTGACCCAGGACATAGAGATTCCTACTTGAAAGTGGGAAAAGATCAATATGAATTTTGTAATTGGGTTGTTGAAGACTAGAAATGATTCCATTTGGGTTATTATTGATAGAATAACGAAGTCAGCTCACTTCCTATCGGTTGGAACCACCTATAGTGCCGAAGATTATGCCAAGTTGTACATTCATGAGTTGGTGAGATTGCATGGGGTTATATTGGCCATTATTTCGAATAGCGGTGCTCAATTAATATAGCACTTCTGGAGGTCCTTCCAAAAGGGCCTTGGCACTATAGTAAAGCTTAGCATGGCCTTTCAGCAACAAATGGATGGCCAAACCAAGAGCACTATTCAAAATCTTGAGGACATGCTTAGGGCTTGTGTTTTGGAATTTAAGGGTAGTTGGGATGAGAACCTTCCACTCATTGAGTTCGCCTACAATAATAGCTATACTCGAGTATTGGGATGGCTCTTTTTGAAGCCTTTTATGGGAGGCATTGTAGATCCCCAGTTGGTTGGTTTGAAGTGGGAGAGATGATTTTGTTGGGTTCGTATCTAGTCATGGAAGCATTGGAAAAGGCGAGGGTGATAAGAGAAAGGTAGAAGGTAGCTCAAAGTCGATAAAAGTCCTACGCCGACACTAGAAGGAGAGACCCTGAGGTCAAAGTTGATGATTGGGTTTATTTGAGGTTTTCACCATTGAAGGGTGTGGTTCACTTTGGTAAGAAGGGATAGTTAATCCCTAGATATATAGGGCCTTACCGGATCTTGTGATGTCTTGGTAAGGCTGCATATGAACTAGATTTGCCCATGGAAATAAGTATGGTTCACCCGATTTTTCACGCCTCCATGTTGAGGAAGTGTATTGGGGACCCCAGTTTCATTGAAGAGAACTTGACTTATGAGGAAATCACGGTAGAAATAGTGGATAGGCAAGTTAAGCAGTTGAGAAACAAGGAGATACCCTCCATCAAAGTCCTTTGGAGGAACCAACATGTAAAAAGTGCCACATGGAAAGCTGAAGCCGATATGAAGAAACAATATCCTTATGTCTTCCATTCCGATCAAGCTTTAGGTAATACGATCTTCCTGTGTTAGGATCCGTTTTCCTTGCACACTATTCTCATGACATTTATGCATCTTTATGTGGTTTTGAGGTTTGCATTGTAAGTACTATTTGAAACATGGTTTTAAGGTTTATATGTTGCATATGTGGTATTTTGTATATGGTGCATTGGCATGTAGTGCATAAGTCCATTCCTTAGAGCTTGCCTTAGTGAAAAGACCCCAAAAAGTGCCTAAAAATGCGCCTCAGAACCAAAAATTGTAGTTTTCATATATCTCAAAATTCATGCGTGATATCGAAAGTTCGACTTCAAATTCTTGTTCAAGGGGTCAAAATTAGGGGGCAAAAGGGTCTAACCCCGATTTTAGAGCAACCGTATCAAAATTCAAAATTTCCAAAATACAAATTCTAGAGAGGAATCAGAGAGGAATCAGAGAGGAATCCGCGTAACTTCCCGGATGCGCCTCTGTATAAAAAAGTGTTTGTTTTTTTGACTCGGTCAAAGATTTTTAAGTCTTGGGCCTAAGTTCTTCCGAATGTGAAAATGCATATACTTAACCATTTTTTACCCTCATATCATTCTAAACATTCCCCAATACGCATCAAACACAAAGCTAATATTTTATCCCCTAAACTCAAGACTCAAAACCCTCTCCAGATCTAAGGATATCCTCTCAAGCTTCAAGTCTCCATGTCCAATCTTCATCAAGTTCACCTCCAAAACTAAGGTATGTGGGTTTCTTTCATGGGTTCCTTTCACCCATGATACCCAAGCTTCTTTACTCAAAAATTGCATGATTTAAGGTTGATTTATTCATGGGTCTTATTCATTATGACATTCACTGCACACTATAATGGGTTGATGAAATTGTGACTGTTTTACTATGTTTGGAGCTACTAATCTAAGGTGTATGGTAAGGATTGATGAAGGGTCTTGATGTATATTGTTTGAGGGTGTTACCAAGCATCTATTGATAGCTTTACGCTGATTTTTCTAGCATGATTTCACTCTTGAATTGCATGATTTTATACTAGCATTACACGCTCTCTAAGTGTTTGATAAAATGTCCGGTTATGGATTCTTGATGAGTTGAAGGTCCAATGTATGTCTTATGAGTTGAATGACTATGTGAGGATGAAATGGTGATGGAATGATGACAAAAAGGAATGTACGTGTATGATAATGAAAGGGGTGTGTGTGTGTATATATATATATATATATATATATATATATATATATATATATATATATGTTATTATCTCTATATAGTGTTGGGGATGATCAAGCCTAGCTCGGGGGTTTGTAGGCTCGAGTAACCTATCGATAGGTTCGTACCTTGGTCGCCTAGCTCTGGGGGTGGTAGGCCTGGGTAACCTTGTTGGGGGTTGGTACCCATCAACCTTGATGGGGAGCTTGTACTCTGTCAACCTCGATAAGGGGTTTGTACTTTGTCAACCTCGGTGGGACGTTTGTACTCCATCAACCTCATGAAGGGGTTCATACCTCATGCGCCTATCCAAGGGGGTGGTAGGCCTTGGCTTGCACTAAAATGCTCTCTTCTTACACTCGTATTATGATTTATATAAGCATTGTTTTACTTCAAGCATCATTCATACATGCTATTTCGTTAGTATGTTATTCATTGCTTATGATTATGCATTTTGCCTATGATACCTACCTCTTGTTGCATTGCATCCTACATACTTAGTACATTCAAATGTAATAATGCATACTCTATGCCTACATGATGTCACCATGTAGGAACTGGTGTATTGCTTGATCATCATCCTCCATGTGGCTTGTATGACCTCTATCAAGCTTGTTGGTGAATCCTCCGTTCCAGGGATGTTACTTATGCTCTATTGCTATGTATTAAGACTTTCTCTTGACTTATGTATTAACTATGAGGGTGAACCCGGTTACTTTGTCTTTGCCCCCACTCGTATCTATGTAGTAGAAGTGTTGTTGGACATGTTAAGTATCTATACTATGAGCTTGACTCTATTGACTCTTGTTGCTTATGATTTGGAAGTTTATCCTAGGTCCCAATATCCCTTGTTTACATTTATCTCTTATTGTCATTCTAATTGTTTTCGCAACCAAGGATATGTAATGATATACTATAAGGCTTGTTTGGGGTTCCTTCGGGTTCCCCATTCGCTGGTCATGTCTAGGCCCTAGGCTTGGGTCGTGACAAAGGGTTGGTATCAGAGCACTAGTTTGTTAGATCCTCAGAGTCCAACACACCGCATTGATTAGAGTCTTATTCATGGTTGTTTTGTGCACCACAACTATGAGTAAGAGGCTATAAGAAGTTTTAGGAATTGTTTCCCCCTAACGACTATTTTTTTATTATGCTAGATCATGCCTAATACTAGGGGAAGAGGAGCCACACGCCCAAGGAGCAACTAGCTAATGGAGAGCTTAGGGGTGCTCTCACGTTGCTTGCACAAGTGGTGGCTAATCAAGCCAACAAAGGGCCCCAAGCCCCTCATGCTCCTAAACTAGCCTCTCGGGTAAGAGACTTCATAAGAATGAATCCCCCGGAATTCCATGGGTCAAAGGTGAGTGAGGACCCCCAAGAGTTCATTGATGAGGTCTACAAAATTGTGTCCATCATGTGTGTGAGGCTGGAGGATAAGGCTGAGTCGGCGGCCTACCAACTCAAAGGGATAGCACAAATATGGTACAACCAATGGAAGGAAGAGAAGGGAGTTGGCTATGTGGTGCTTTGGGAGGAGTTCAAGGTGGCCTTCCTTAATCAGTTCTTCCTCCTTGAACTTAGGGAAGCGAAGTTGGTGGAATTTATGAATTTGAGACAAGGTTCCATGAGTGTGAGGGAGTATGCCCTCAAGTTCACTCAACTTTCAAAGTTTTCTCCTCACTTGATTGTCGACCCAAGGTCAAGAATGAACAAATTTGTTATGGGTGGTTAGTGAAGAATGTTGGTCCGCCATGTTAATTAGTGACATGGACTTGTCACATTTGATGACCTATGCTGAACAAATGGAAGAGAAGAAATTGAGGAAGATAAGGGGCCATGAGGCCAAGAGGGCCCGTTTTGAGGGTAAGTTCCAAAGGAGTGGCCGATTCCACCAAGGCTAAAGGCCTACTCATGCATTTGATAAGAGTGTTGCGAATGATCTTCTGAGGGCCCAAGGTGTAAGGGGTGTGGCTCCTATTGATGTGTGTTCGAAGTGTGGTAAGGGTAATAGTGGCCCGTGTTTGAGGAATACCAGTGCTTGTTACAGTTGTGGGGAAATAGGGCATAAGGCGATAGATTGCCCTTGAAACCGCAACAAGGGCAAGGAGGTTCGTCAACAAGGTGCTAATGTGGTCCCATTGGGGAGGGGTGGCCGACAAAATGATGCCCCAAGGCACAACCGGTTCTATGCTTTGCATGTGAAGCAAGGGGTTGATGAAGTCCCCAATGTTATTACCAGTATGTTATAAATCTTTGACTTTGATGTATAGGGATTGATCAAGGTGCCACTCTTTCTTTTGTCACCCCTTTTGTTACCCAAAAGTTCCATGTTAACCCCAAGTTGTTGCATGAATCATATGTAGTGTCCACTCTTATTGGTGCATCTATTGTTGCTAGAAAAGCTTATAAAAGTTATCCTATTTGCATCTTGCATAAATTTTTGCCTTGTGATCTTTTTGAATTAGACATGGTTGATTTTGATGTCATACATGGGATGGGTTGGTTGCAAGCCTACTATTCTTCTACTGATTGTAGAACCCGTAGGGTTAAATTCCAATTTCCAAATGAACCCGTCCTTGAGTGGGAAAGTCAAGATGTGGTGGTCAAGGGTAGATTCATCTCTTACATTAAAGCCCGTAAGTTGATCTCTGAGGGGTGTGTTTACCATCCTGTGAGGGTTAGGGATGTGGAGTCTAACGTCCTTCCCATAGAGCTGGTTCCGATTGTAAATGAGTTTCTTAGTGTCTTCCCAAATGACCTTCCCGGTGTTCCTCTCGAAGAGGGAAATAAACTTTGGCATAGACCTCCTCCCCAATACTTAACCCATTTCTATTCCCCCTTACCGTATGGCCCCGGCGAAGTTGAAGGAATAATTGAGGACTTATTGGAGAAGAGATTTATTAGACCTAGCCAATCACCTTGGGATGCCCCGGTGTTGTTTGTGAAAAAAAAAAGGATGGGTCCCTTAGGATGTGTATTGACTACCAGCAACTCAATAAGGTCACATCAAGAATAGGTATCCTCTTCCAAGGATTGATGATTTGTTTGACCAATAATGAGGTATTCTCCGAAATAGGTGGTGTTCCCGTGAGGTGAGTGCTTTGTCTATCTCGTCAAGGTAGGCCACTCCTAAGTCCGATGTGGAGTGAACATTAAGATTCCAAGTAGTAGCCCGCTTGGTCTTACATTCAGTTATGGTCCCTTCCCATCTATGTATAATATGCCACATGATTTTGATGATTTATTCTTACATAATTTGACCATGGCATTGAGCATGCATGACATATTGAACTTACACTCGTTGACTATGATTATGCATATTGTTAAATATGGCTTATGTCCCTTGTTGCATTTGTGCCCCACATACTTAGTACATTCCAAGTACTAACGCATACTTTTTGCTTGCATGATCTAACAATGTAAGAACCAGAGCACCGTACCATCCTCCTCCTGCACGCAGCTAGACGTTTCGATTGGAGATTTGCTCGGTGAGTCCTCCACATTCGAGGACGAAATTCCACTTACTTTTATGCCTCATTTGGACTCAATTATTTTGGATACTATCTTTTGAGGGTGAAGCTGGGAGATGTCCCCCCCGACCTATTTGAAATTTAGAGGTGTTGTTGGATATTGTGATGGTTATGTACTATTGATCTTGACTCCTTATGTTTTTGTGTTATAAAACATCCCTTAGTCCCATGTCTCCCTTTTTGTGTTAAACGTTTGTTGATGGTGATGAGATGGATGTCCTAAGCCCCTAATCACCCCGCAGCATGAATCATACTTAAATTATTTGCTATGTTATTCATGCACATCCTCTTCCCTATATCATCCCTATAGCGTGAGTCCAAAGTCCCGCTTCCTTAGATATTATGTGCTATATGTTTTGTTTCTCTTTCATGCTTCCACAAACAAAGGATGTGCTTACATGCTTATGAGGCTTCTTTGGGATCCTACTCGGGTTCCCATTCGTCATGTCACGTCTAGGCCCTAGGCTTGGGCCGTGACACTAGAGCTACAATGATTCGGGCTAAAATCGACTTCTGCTTCAATTTTTCAAAGGCTTTGAGGCATGCATCATTGAACATGAACTTAGCATCTTTCTTAAGCAACTTGCACAATGGATGTCCAATTTTACAGAAGTCCTTTATGAACCTCCAGTAGAACCTTGCATGCCCTAGGAAGAGCCTCAATCCCTTAACTGAGATGGGTGGGGGAAGCTTCTCCATCACTTTTACTTTGGCTCTATCAACCTTGATCCATTTGCTGGAGATTTTGTGCCCCAACACAATGCCCTAATTTACCATGAATTGATACTTTTCCCAATTCAGCAGCAGATGGCTTTCCTCACATCTTCGCAACACAGGATGCAAATGCTTCAAGTAGTCCTCAAATGAGTCCCCAAACACACTAAAGTCATCCATGAAGACTTAAATAGTGTCCTCCACCATAACTGAGAAAATGGATACCATGCATCTTTGGAATGTCGCTGGCACGTTACACAACCTGAATAGCATGCTCTTAAATTTGAAGGTGCCATAGAGGCATGCAAACATCGTCTTCTCCTGATCCTCTAGAGTAACGGTGATCTGGTTATAGCCTAACTGTCCATCAAGAAAGCAATACCATCCCTTTTCTAATTAATTGGTCTAACATTTGATCCATAAATGGCATAGGAAAGTGATCCTTTTCCGTCGATGCATTGAGTTTTCTATAGTCCATGCACACTTTCCATCTAGTGACTTGTCTATAGGAATCAACTCACTGTTGGCATTCGGTACCACCGTGATACCCTCTTTCTTCAGAACACATTGAATTGAGCTCACCCATTCACTGTTGGCAATAGGATAGATCACTCCAACATCCAACCACTTGATGATTTCTTTGCACTTGCATAGGGGGGTTGAGACGCCTTTGGTGCTCAATACTCGGCTTGTAGTCCTTGACCAATTGGATTTTATATGTACATATCCCAAGAGGGATATCAATGATATCTGCAATTGTCCACCCAATGGCCTTCTTAAATTGTTTAAGCACCATGACAAGGGCATTCACCTACTCATCATTCAGGTCCGCAACAACTATAACTAGCAAGGTGTTGTTGGCACCCAAAAATACATATCTCAGATATGCTGGAAGAGCCTTTAACTCTAGTACCGGTGGTTCTTTTATGGATGGCTTGGTAAGTAATGACTCCTGATTCTACAAGTCTAACTCCAAATTGGTTTGGCACCCAGGGTCGTAGGACAGCCCTAACACATTCATTGTCTCCTCATACTCTAGGAAGTCGTCACTATCAAAGATCATCAACACAGCTTCCAAAGTGTCGACACCCAATCTCACCTCAAGTGGTATTCTAGCTCAGCATCATCAACATTCTCAATAGCAGAGACCGCCCTCAAGTCATTTTCTTTCTTTGCCTGCTGACAGATGTTGAACATGACCTTATCTTTTCCCAACCTGAACTTGAGTTGGCCCTTATCCATGTCTACCAAAGTGCGTCTAGTGGCTACGAAGTGCCTCGCCAAGATGACATAGACTTCAAAATTAACCTCGCAATCTAGAATCACGAAGTCTGCAAGGAATATGAATTTATCGACTTTGACTAACATATCAAACAGTATCCCCATAAGCTTCTTTACCGTGCAGTCAACCATCAACAATCACATGCTCGTCAGAATAAGGACTCCCAATCCTAGCTTCTTGAAGATTGCAAGGGGAATTAGATTAATGTTGACACCTAGATCACATAATTCCCTTGCGAACTCGACATCTCCAATGGTGCAAGGTATGGTAAAAGCGCTAGGATCTTCTTGCTTTTGGACCAAGGACTTCGTAGCAATCGCACTGCAATGTCAAAGCTCTTGGGAAAGTTCCTGACTCATAGTGTGTTTCTTTGTCACAAGGTCCTTCATGTACTTTACATACCCTGGCATCTTCTCCAATGCTTCAATGCGTGGGATATTGATGGTGATTTGTTCCAGCATAGAGAGAAAGTTCTTGAACTTGCCTTTCTTCTCCCTCCTTTTAATTCTTTGAGGAAATGGAGGAGGAGGCCTAGGAAGTAGCTTCAACATCGGTGGCGCATCAGATGCTTCACTCTCCCTAGCCTTACCATAATTATCTCCAGTATCTGCATCCTTGACCGCAACTGTATCCTCTCAAACATCATCGTCATCAACTGGCATAGGAGGATCAATGGTGCTTTTGTCACCACAAGTAGTAACTACCATGCACTGCCCTTCATTTGTCAGATTCTGAACTGTGTTGCTAAGCAGTATACCCCTTTGGCACTGATTGAGTTGAGTCAACACTCGGTCAACTATTGCTCAAGTTGTTTAATGGTAATAGAATGAGATTCGATTTTTATGATTTATACTAGAGATCTCAGATTTCATCCCCTCAGAGTCTCATCGTGTGTCTCAGCTTTGTTCAACAGGCGGTCAAACATCTCCTCAACTCTAGAACAGCTAGCATCTATGTCGCAGTTATGTAGTGGCACATAAGGTCCATTTTTTAACCATCTCTGTGGCACCAATCTGTTTCTCTGTCTTGGTCCCAATTCCTGTCATAGTATCCCCCATAGTTGTCTCTGAAAGCTCTTTCTTGATTGAAGTTTCTACCTTAGTTTCCTTGACTTTGAAGCCAATAGTCCTGATTGGACCATTGGGCGTTGCTCTGAAAACACCCTATCTGATCAGGAATAAAATAAGTGTCCTCCTCATAGTAGGGCTCATCATACATGGGTGCATGTGGAGGCTGATGAGCAACTGAATTGATTCATTCTTGATTTTGCTTCATCATCACCTCCATACATATACGGATTCAAGCAAGCTCTTGTACAATCTCTTTATTTATCTTAGCTTTCTCTGAACTAATACCGACAATACACGAACTTTTGGTAGAGTTGTCTCTTTGCCCCCATGCACGATTGGTCTTGACTATTCTCCCCATCCTTTCTGCAATCCTTGAAAATGGTTTATCTAAGAACATGCCCCATGTAATGGTATCATCATAGTCTTGACTATTTTTATCAAGGGCATGGTAGAAGATCTCCACCAAAGCATCATCAACAATTTTGTGGTTCGGGACACTCCTTAAGCACTTAGTAAAACGCTCCCACGTAGTGCTAATTGAGTCACCAGGAAGTTGTACAAAGTTGATTTAATCTTTCAACTTGATCTTCTTCAATCTCAAGAAGTACCTCTCCAAAAAGGCTTTTTGCAATTTAGCCAACTGGTGATTGAACACTATGGGAGTGCAGATAGACATAATGTTGCATTGCCTTTAAGAGATAATGGGAAGACATGAAGTGCCACAGCATCCATAGATAGATTCTATGTTCTCATCACACTCTTGCAGATGAATATAATGTTGTGTAGATGGCTATGAGGACCCTCTCATGGTAAGCCCGCAAACAGCCCAAAGGTTTACAGAATCTGAAGTAACCCACTCGAAACCACGAACTTTGTGTTAGCTGATAGTGGTAGCAACATAATTGCTCCAGTCACGTCCATAGCCATAGAATTCAGCCTGTATTGTCATTGAAGTCATGTGGCTGTGGAGCAATATCCTTAGAGGAGGTAGGTTTTCATTGTTAGCATTCTCATTCTCATTCCAATTCAGAGTTGCATTCGTCGCGTTGTTGGCATTATGGGCCATTCTTTTCATTGTTCTCTTGATCTCTAGGTCAAACGGAGTCAAGGGTCTGCCTTGACTTCGTGTGTTGGGCATACACTACACTAACACCCTGAAAAGAAATAAAAACAACAAAAAATGTAAAATGAGGGAAATAAGGATTAATATCCAAATCACTTTGAATTAAACAAGTCTAGCCATATTTCCTGGCAATAGTGCCAAAATCATGATGTCAGCCAAGTTACACCTCTTTTTTTAGGATAAATCAGTCGTTATCAAGAAATAGAACCTAACCAAGGTTAGTGTCGAACCCAAGGGCATACTACAGACTTAGAAAAATTCAATTGATGCAATTTGAGTTATTGACCACCTTATCTCCCCAAAGAGGGTTTTTGTAATAACAAGTAAAAAAGTAATCATAACAAACGTAAGAGTTTAACCAATATGGAGAGAAACTAGGGTATTGTGTTCCCCATGATTCCTTAACACAGTATCACCAAATAATCTAATTCTTGTCTAGTGTGTAGCATTCACGATATTAAGTTAAGTTCACCAAACCCTTTGCCCAAGCGAGAGGCGACTTTTACTACGTGACTTGGCCGATCTCCGCAGTGTGACATTACTATCATTACCTATTAGTCCAAGTACAACCTCCCCTTGGCCCAGTTTAATTGATTAGATGAGAACACATCAGTCGAATCTTGTTAATTAATCTCTTTCTAATTCATTACTACCTTGGTCCAGTCAGTAACACTAGGTGGGTTCTAATGCTGCCCAACATCACTAATATTATTTATTAGTACTTTCAGTATTTACTATTATTACTTAGTATTATTAATATACTTATTATTATTTTTTAGTGTCATATTTTAAATGCTTACCATTTTCGTTTATCAATTTTTATTTCAAAAAATAATATTTTAATATGTTTAAATATTTTTACATACTTATTATATATTACGTATTTTCTTTATGTAACAATTGTTGATCTTTAAAATATTGTATATTGTATTTGTGCGTATAATATAACTAACTACTTTGATCACGCCCAAGTTACACTTCTCTTTTGGAGGATAAAGTTGTCATTATCGAATATAAAATCTAACCAAGGTTAGGGACGAATTCCACAGAGAATACAGAGTCTACCAATTGATTTAGTAATAAATAGTTCAAGTATTAACTAACTCAATTCCCCAAAAGGGGAGTTTGCAATGATTGATAAGAAATTAAACTAAACTAACTAAAATAAGAGACAATCAATAATGAAGGGCAACTTGGGAATTGTATTCCCCATGATTCACTAACTTAATATCCCTGGATAACCCAATTCTCAACTAGAGTATGGCATGTAGGACGGTAATTTAAGTTCACCAAGCCTTTTGGTCAAAGGTGAGAGGCGAATTTCACTATGTGACTTGGCCTATCTCCATAGTGTGCAATACTAACCATTACCCATAATCCCAGTCAACCTCCCCTTGGTCTATTTCGGTTGTTTAGACGAGAACACATCATCAAATCTTGTTAACCAATCTCTTATTCATTACCACCTGGATCGGGAAGGTAGCACTAGGAAAGTTCTAATGTTGGCTACCACAAGAAAACATGCAAAACGAAGAAAATTGATTAATACATGTAAATACCTATTCCAAGAATTGCACATTATCCGAGTTTATTTGGTTAGATGTTCATGGTTCCCACAACCCCAAGTTGTGGGTTTAACTACTCATGCTATGGGTAGATGAAGAAACTAAGAATTGAGATGATATAATTTATCACTTACTCAATTGTATTAAAGAACAAATAAACCCAAATTGTATTGAGAATCACAAGATTGAAAGATATAGTGAATCCACAAGTGTATTCTCCTCTCCAATATTTTGTCTCCAAGTGCAAAACCCTAAAAATACTCTGTAATGACATCATATCTACTGTATTCTATGAATAATAACCTAAAAATTACTATTTATAGTATTTACAAATAAGTCCTAAAAAATTAGAAACATTGGTCGGCGACGTTCTATGACAGACCCTTATGACTCGTAAATTGATTTAGGAGTCGTAATAGAGGTCTTGTGTTCAGCTCTTGAGATCTTAGACTTCACTGCTGCGGATCCACTTTACGAGTCATATACTGATACATGACTCATATTATGCTCTTGTAAACTTCATTTGCATCAACTGGTCCTTCCCTGGATCTCACTGGAATTCTTCACGAAAGCATTTTATACGACTCGTAGAGTTATCTACGACTCGTAAAGAGGTCTCGTCTGGATGAACTTCAAATCTTCAAACTTCACTGGAAATCTTCACGAAACCCACTCTATGACTCGTAGAATCCTCCACGACTCGTAGAGGGTCTCGTAAACTTTCAAAAACTAGAAAAGTCAGCAATTTCCCCCAAAATCGCGCCAACCTGCTTTCCTGCAAAAACTAAGCACAAAAACACATAAAAACCATAAATGTCACATTGAGAACACACAAGATCCTAAGTTTTAAGTATCAAATGTGTTGTATTTTGACAGAACAGCAACACTCTCAACTTAACATTGTTGCTTGTCCTCAAGGGACAACTCATCTATAGACAATATAGCAACACACAAACCTCAACCCAATGGCATACATCACATATAATTCAAACTCAGGTGCCCACTCCAACATTTCAAAACAAGATTAGATAGTTGTTTAGCATACCAAAACACGCTAGTGCATTGGACAACACAACTATGATAATCAAGGGAATATCAACAGTCCAAAATCACTGAACAAGTCAAATGCTAATATTGCAATGCAAGTGCCCTCATTGAAAGAAGTCTCATTTTTTACACTCAATGACAATATCAAATTTAGTTTTGGGACGGTACAAATACGCTCACTCTCACAAAAGATGATCATGCATAATGACTAATATCATAGTCTTTCCCATATAATCATGACTCAGATTTTCAACCAACAGGACTAGGATCATTTTATGACTTTCTAGACTTGTACATAGGCGCAGGGGGCTTTGGTATAGCATTTTAGAAAAATAACAACAACATTGCCCCAATAATGACTAAAATTCATCCTTGAACTAAGTTTTTCATCACTTTTACCTTACCAACTCGAATATTTTCACCTTATCCTCCCTTTTTCCACATTTCAAGCATTTTTGGGTATTTTCTTCTCATTTTTCAGCTTTTGCCTTATCTTACACTTCATTTTGCTTTAAATCTCAATCTAAGGCATTTTTTTCTTTTTCTTGCACTCGGTACATGATTTTCTTCTTTTTCTCCTCATTCCCAACTCACCAACTTATTTTTTGAGTTTACCCCTACACCAGCCACCCTCAACTTAGACTTTTAGCCTATATTGAAGGACACGATATCTATTCTCCAAACCAGCGCCACTTTGGTAGCTACCCTCAACTAACGATTTTTGCCTCAATTAAGGTTCACGATGCTCAAGGACAGACCAGGGCCAGTCTCAAGGTTTTTCACTAGACAAGACTAGGCTAATTAGGTGTTTTTGAAAGAATTGGTTCATGTAAAGCACAAATATTTGGAACAAGGGATAAAACTTCATTTGGTTGGTCAAATTAGGCTAAAGTAGACTAATTAAAGAATAAAGGCTTAAGATTTCTTCCTAATCCATTTTAATCTCCAATCTATCTTAGAGTAATAGGGCAAGTTCTGAATTAGCACAAACTATATGAATCTGGCAAAATAAGCACACACTCACATGGCATTGAATACATTATCAAAAAGCAACTAGCGGAGCATACTTCATGTCTCAATTTACTCTCACTTATTAGAACAACTATTGCCAAACACCTAAAGATACATGGTTACCATTTAACTACTAATCAAAAACTTTCATGGGTACCAATTTTCAAAACAAAACATAAAAACATGCTATAGGCCATAATAATTAGTACTATATGCTACAAATATTGCTTAAACATCCTAAACATGTCGGTTCAACAGAAATTAAATATCCACAAGGACAACGAGTATAGACAAGAAAACCTCGAGATCAAAATTTGGGGTAGTTATGGACCATAAGCTACTCAGACTTTATTAAGGCCCATAACTACCCACACCCCATTTAAAAAGGTATGCATTGTCCTCAATGCACCAAATCAAGCAAAAATAGAAAGGTATGGGTCAAAAAATACCTCGGCGCCTAAGTGTACCTTGGGTTGTCTCCCAAGTAGCGCCTGATTTATAATCGCGACACAACCTAGACAAATTAGCTACTAGACTTCACCAATTTCCCAAACCTCACTTTTTAACTCATCAGGGTGCTTCATAGACCAACGGATATCAAAGACAACTTTATCATTTACCCTAAATTTGAATTGATCGGATTCCATATCCACTAGAGCTCGCCCCGTGGCCAGAAATGGTCTCCCCAAGATAATAAAGACTTCAAAATCAACTTCACAATCAAGAATCACAAAATCTGCAGGGAATATGAATTTGTCCACTTTTACCAACACATCATAGAGTATCCCCTCTAGTTTCTTGACTGTTCTATCCGCCATTAACAAATGCATCTTAGTTGGAGTAGGGACACCCAAACCAAGCTTTTTAAAAACCAGAAAAGGCATCAAATTGATACTAGCACTCAAATCACAAAGTGCTCTTGCGAACTCTACATCACCTATGGTGTAAGGTATAGTGAAAGCACTTGGATCTTCATGCTTTTGAGGAAATAACTTAGAAGTGATAGCACTACAATGCTGAAGCTCTTTAGAAAGCTCTTGACTCACGGTCCGCTTCTTAGTAACCAAGTCTTTCATATACTTTACATAACTTGGCATTTTCTCCAAAGACTCAATTAGAGGGATGTTGATGGATAGTTGCTTAAGTATGTAGAGAAAGTGTTTGTACTTGCCTTTCTCCTCCCTCTTCTTGAGTCTTTTGAAGGAAAGGAGGAAGAGGCCTTGGGACGGTCTTATACTTCTGTGGCTCTTTAGCTACCTCAGTCACCCATCTTTGACATAATCATCCCCTTCAACCATATCCCTATCTGCAACTATCTTCTCACGAACATCTTCTACCTCAACCGGCTTAGGAGGATCAATGGTACTCTTGCCACGTCTAGTAGTAACTGCCATACATTGCCCTTTATTCTTTGGATTTTAAACTGTGTTACTAGGCAATGTACCCTTCTGGCGCTGACTCAAATGAGTATACACTTGGCCAAATTGTTGCTCAAGTTGTTTAATGGCCACAGAATGAGACTCTATCTTTTTATTAATTATTGAAATATCGGACTTCATGCCCCTTGGAGTTTCATCTTGTGTCATGGCCTTCTTCAACAAATGGTCAAACATATCCTTAATTCTAGAATTACTTGTACCAGCGTCTCGGTTATATGGTGGCACATATGGACCATTTCTGAAACCATCTCTTCTTCCCCAATCTACTTTAGTGTAACACCCCACATCTTTACATGTACTAATGCTATGGGAATAAACCATATTATGGTTTGGTCAACTTAGCATCAATTCTTGAAAGTTCTTGA
>JAPFFP010042581.1:0-13991 GCA_026153255.1 Solanum medicagineum
TGTCCCAAGTTTCAAGATGGTAATTTTTATACTTAGAACCATATTTTAGGATGTGAGCTTCACGATACACCTCACCATGGCTCATGTGGAGGACCACGAGACCCCACCATGGCTCATGGTAGCTTGCACGGCCCGTGCAAGGGCCATCCGGTGGCTACCTTAGTAAATTCTTGGCTGTAAGGCTAGGGCACCTTCCAAGGGCCCCTTCCACGGCTAGTGACGAGGAGCATGGATCGTGGGAGGTTCCTTGGAGGGCCACCAAGCCTCAAATCCTTTCTTGAGACACACAAAGCCATGCTTGTACATAAATCCATGCACAAGCTTTCTCCATGGGTCACACACATTTGAAAACTTAACTTAAGCATCAATAAAGTCTCATGAGATCTGGGTCCTTACACTTATGAATGTTAAATATCGTGAAGTGAAAATTCCTACCAAAAGTTAGATCCCTTGTGGTAAGGACAATTCTCACATATTGGATCTAAAGTTAGATGAGTTACTCTATATATGATAATGATGTTATGGTTTTAAGCTTATAAATGAATATAGTTATGCATATGTTTTCAAATGTATTCCGTGGGAATGACTTAACACCAAACAGGGCATTGAAGTGGGATTTGTTAAATGAATCTGATGTAGCCTATGCTAAACCTCCTTTATGAAAGTTAAAGTGGCCATTGTCAAGCTATAAACTTAACCGATGTTAGGGTCGATCCCACAGGAAATATGGTAGACTTAGAGTACTTTCGAGCAATTCGAGTTAATTAACTTACTTATCTCCCCAAAGGGGGGGGGGTATAAGATTGCAAAAAAAATCTTGAACTAAGAAAAGTGTGTGAAACTAGTAAGAGGAGTAACTATGGTATTGTGTTCCCCATGCTTCCCTAACTTGGTATTACTAGATAATCACATTCTTTTATAGTGTGTAGCATGCAGAATGGTAAGTTAAGTTTACCAAACTCTTTGATCCAGGCGAGAGGTAAATTTCACTACATGATTTGATCTATCCTTTCAGTGTGACATTTACTAACCCTTACCTATTATTCCAATACCACCTCCCCTTGATCATGTTTGGTTGATTTGATAAGAAAACATCAATTGAATCCTATTAATTAATCTCTTTTCTTATTCATTACTATCTTGATCTAGTAAGTAACATTAAGCGAGTTCTAACATTGGCCACCATTAAAAAACATTTATACTAAGGAGAATTAATTAATATATGCATGCACACTTTACAAGAATTATGAATTATCTAGTTTTACCTTATTAGTTCTTTATCGTTCCCACAACCCTACATAGTGGATTTAGCTACTCATATTCATTGTATATGCAAGAATCATGATATAGAATAAAATAATTAAGCACTTACAATGACTAAATTAAGAATAAGAAATCCAAGCACTTCAATGGAAATCACAAAGTATGAATTAAGATCACAAAATATTGTTTCCAAGTGTTTCACAATGTTTCTCCTTCATTCTCTATTGTTCGCTATTGGTTGTCTACTCAAAATATCCTTAAAAACCTATTTATATTGTTTAAAATATAAAAACAAATCAAAATAGGATAACTAGATTCGGCAGGCACTATGAGCATCTCTATGGTCCATATAAAGTTTTACGGCCCGTAATCGGAGCTTCGTGGACTTTATCTTCAATCCTGGGTTTGACTTTTATGAGACCTTTGTACAAGCCGTATTTAGACTTATGGTCCATATAGGGTTTAATTTGATGACATTTCAGCCACTTCTCATATTCTGATCCTCAGGGTACAAGACCTTATCTACGACTCGTGCTTCACTCTATGGCTCGTCTGCATATATTGTAGATTCAACTTCAGAAAATCACCTATTCACTTGATTTTGCTATGAAACCAACTCTACGACACGTGGAAACTTCCACTGCCCATAAAGGGTGTCATAGAGTAGCAAAAATGTCCGCATTAGCACACTTAGCACAAAATCGTGCCAAATCTTGTAATCCTGCAAAACAAACACAAAAACACATCAAATCTACTAACATCTCCTTGAGAACACACAAAATATTAAGTTTTAAGCATTAAAAGTGATGTATTTTGATAGCACAGCAACACCCTCAACTTAATATTGTTGCTTGTCCTTAAGCAACTGAGTCAATCTACAGAAGCAGTACAGTAATACACAGACCTCAATCTAATGGCACACATCATCTCAAACTCAAACATAGATACCCACACCATTGATGAATGTATATCAGATAGCTATCAAGAAAATCAATGTAACTCAATACATGCGACAGGGCAACTATGACAAGCAAGGAAATCAACAATAAGCAAAAATCACTAAATGAGTCTAAAATCAATAGTGCAATGCAAGTGCCCTCACAGAAAGATGTCCTATATCCAACTCATGATGATATTTTTAGATTCAATGCTTGGGACTACACAAATCACTCACTCTCACAAAAGATACTCAAATACCATGATCAATACCATATGCTTGCCCTATACTTATGACTATGACCCTTGACTACATGGACAAGGATCACAATAGGACTTTATTGGCTTATAATGTAGGCTCAGAGGGCTTCAGTATGATGTTTTGGGAATATAATCTATTCATTTTTCTTGTATCCAGAGCATATTTATATCACTTTTTTCATATATCACTAGCTTTCACCCTGTTTTATGTGATTACTCTTACACTAACCACCCTCAACTTAGGCTTTTGGCCTAAGTCGAGGTGCATAATATCCAACCTATGAGCCAACGCCACTTTTGGTAGCCACCCTCAACTTAAGTTTTTTGCCTCTGTCACTGTGCAAAATATTCAAGGAAGGACCAGGGCTAATTTCAAGATTTTAATTTTAACAATGCTAGGGAACTTAGGTTTTTACAGAGAAAAGGGTACATGCGAGGCTCAAATATTAGGATCAAAGGACACTTTACACATTTGGTTGGTTATTTAGGTTAAGTGGGCTAATGTGAACAATGGCCTAAGATACTTTCCTAACCAACTGACCTACAATCTAAGTCAGAGTAACAGGGCCAGTTCTGAATTAAAACATAGTATAAAAATTTAGCAAAGAAAGCTCACACACATATGACACTAATTACTACTAACAAAGACTCTCAAATCATGATTTTCATCATAATTCAACTTGACTTATTAGAACAAACACTGCCAAACAATCGAACATGCATGGTTGCTATCAGGACTAACTAACAAAATTTCTGGTGGGTATTATTTTTATCATTTTTATACGCAAAAACTAATATATGCCATTGACTTCAGTATTATATGTTACTAATACTACCTACACATCCTAAACATGCTAGTTCAACATAAAGTAAATATCCTTGGGGAAAAAGAACACAGACAAGAAACCTCCTCAAATTCAAATTTTGGAATAGTTATAGGCCAAGGTTACTCAAACTTCACCAAGAACTATAACCACCTGCACCCCATTGAAGATGTTTGCATTGTCCTCAATGCACAAAATCTAATAATAAAGCACAGGTGTCAAAAAAATACCTGGGTGCCTAAGCATTGGTCTCTGGCTGAGTCTGACCACCCTCAACCTTCCTGGTGGTCTCCTCAGTGGTAGAGCTTGTCCGGAGGGTCCAATACCCCTTACTCTCTCTAGCTCATGAGTTTGTCGTATCTCCTCATCCTGTATCGAGCGTAGCCTGGCGAGCTCATAGAACTACTCCTCTATTATCCCCGCCTCTAATCTCACTCCCTCAAGGTTATTTGTGTAGGGCCTCTTCCCTAAGGAATGGAGTGGTGTCTCCTCTGGAGCAAACAAATCTTCCACTATCTCTGTGGGATCGGCTAGTGGGAGCATAATTGATGCTATTAGTCTTGCTGTCATCTTGGCTCGGAGTTGTTGAATGTCCATCTGAATGGCTATCATGTCTATAAGTTGTGCTGAGCTGAGGCTCTACTATACTCACCTCTCAAATGAATCAATGTGACTGTCCATGAGTGTGAGTCTCTCTTGAAAGCCACCACCGTGAATGCCTGCATGCAGCCTCAGCATCTGAAATGGCCTGGCAGACCCAGGTCGAATCTGCTGTAATAACTGAGTCAAATAGGACTCACTGTGAGCTTGCCTTTGCGCTATGGCCTAAATAGGAGTCAATGACACATAAACCATGCCAAGTGGTGTTGTTAGTGTGGGCACAACCTCTGGGGGCAATAGTAGTAGTAGTAGCAGTAGGCCCCCTCTCCACATCAATCTCTATCTGTGGTGGCCTCTCAGTAGTGCGAGCAGCAGTGGTGGTATTAGATGGAGGCTAAGGCGGTGGCACTGCAGCGAACATCTCTAATATTTGAGAAAGGGGTGTGGGGCTTGTTAGAGGGCCACCAGTTCTCATCAGCCTTTATCAGGCTGACATCTAAGGTCCGCTGAACCTCAATCAATGTGTCCAAGTAATGTAGTATCTCCACCCGTAACCTATACAGTGTCTATATATCAAGCACGGGACAGGGATGGAGGTAGGCTTCTTCAGGCTGCCTTATGTATCTGCTCAGTAATCAGGCAGGCACAATCAATCTCATAGCTAACCAAGATGCTTGCAACTAGTGTTTTACAGTCTAATATCAATGTTTTCTACAAGTGTAGTCCGGATCCACGATCTCACCACAACCCAACAAAATTTGCCTACGAAGCTGAGGCCTTCACTATGGGCTCTGTTGACGTAGATATCCACTCAGGGTCTAGACCCTGCTCTTCAATGTGGTTAATAACCTACCTCATCAAAGAGGCCTTGTGAGTCTAGTCTCTCATTAAGGCCATATCCCGAGTTTGCCCTAATCTCCTGTCTAACTCTGCTGTAAACCTCGGGGTCTGGAACTGTGGGCCAAAAAAGCATACGAGAGATAGTGGCCTCTAATATATCCACATGTACACCCCTCACCCTCGTATATGTCAATTGGGGTTGAGTGAGGGGTTTCCTCACCTTGTGAAGAGAACCATGAACTATGGCAGCGTACGATGCAAAGAGCTCTTGAACCATGGCTGAGGAGTACTTCCCCGATGGTCCTACTTGCCAGTGGAGCCTGTATCTGGCGATGGTGTCCTATAGGCCTAGGATACTATCCAACCCTAAAGTGATGATGCAGGGCTCCACAAATATAGAATGATCTAGTCGGCCATGCTCATTCTTCTATATACCCTCCTAGTAGATGGGCTGCATGCCCTCGATGCACCACTAGCTAGATAGAGTATCCAAAGGTAAGTTTGGTGCTCGAGATGCTACTGAAGACTTAAACTATGACTCCTCACAGGATTCGGACTTGGACTCCTCTCTAGAGGGAGTCATATGGATGGAACTGCTATCCTTATCACCTCCTTCTTCAGACAGGGAGGGTGGACTATGATAGCCTTAGACTAGGGTTGCCTGGCCTATCTAGTATCTGCCCGTGTATGTGGTCAATTGGCATCCAAATAAGGTCGGACTGGACATCGATCTCCTCTACTGCTCTAGTGATCTCGGAGTTGCCCTGATCCTCCAAGGGCTCATCTTGTAGACACTGCTGTAAGGCCCATATTTCACTCTTTCTTGCCTATGGGGCCATGGTACCTAAATTTAACACATTTAGCAAACATCATTAGCCCCACAAGCCGAGAAATGAACAACAAGAACATCTCAAAACTGATGGCAGTTGAGCATACGAGGGCTTGTTTACAGGTTGTAGTGTAAAATATAAGCAGTAAAAGGCCTTCATAGATAGCAGGCTTCTGGGATTTTAACTAATAGAATTTCATTGATGAGACCAGATATGACCCGTAAAATATTCAATGGGTCATACACTGAGTTGTATATGGGATTCCAAACTTGATTTAGTGCGGGCAATGCCCTAGTAGACCTATCTATGAGTAGTAGAATAAACTATGGCTCATAGAAGTTCTCTTCTTGAAATGACCTAAAAAAGCGCCCGAAAATATGCCTCGTTAGTATCCAGAATCGTAATTTTTATATATCTCAAATCCGTGCGTTATTTCAAAAACTCGACTTCATATTCGTGATCAGGGGAAAAAATAAGTGGGGAATGGGTCTAAACCCAATTTTAGAGTGATCATATAAGAAAATAATATTTTTAAAAATCGAATTCCATTGAGCACTGCACTCCCTCAGCGCGACGCAGCTAGGGCACACCAGTGTGTATTTTTGGAGTTGTTATTGTTTTTACGTTCAATCCAAGACTTTTGGTCTTGGGCCTAAGTGTTCCCATGCGTGAAAATACCTATACTTGGCCATATTTCACCATTATATCATTCAAGACAATTTCCAATACTCACTCAAACACTTAGACTATTATTTTACTCAAAATCAATTGTCCAAATCTCTTTAGGATCTTAAGGATTTCACTCAAGCTTCAAGTATCCATTTCAATCTTCACCAAGGAATTCTACAAAGTCAAGGTATATGGGTTTCATTCATGGGTTCCTTTTGCCCATGAAGCCTAAACTTCCTTTTTATTTAAATTGCATGATTTAAGTTGATTTTAATTATACATCTTACTTACTATGAATTTGATTATGAACTATGTTGGGGTTTCATGAAAGTGTGACTGTTTTAGCATGTTTTGAGCTATTAATCTAAGATATATTATGGGATTTGATGAAGGGTTTTGGTCTATATTTCTTGAGGATGTTACCAAGTATTAATGGATGGTTTTACATTGGATTTTCTTATATGATTTCATCACTAAATTGCATGGTTTTACACTAGCTCTACACACCTGCCAAGTGTCTAATAAAATGTCCGATTATGGTTTCTTGTGGAATTAAAGGTCCAATGCATGTCTTATGAGTTGAATGACTTTATGATGATGAAAGGAATGTATGTATATGATATTCTCTTATATAGTATTGGAAATTGACCATGCCCTACTCGGGGGGTTAAGAGCCCGAGTAACCATGTCGAGGGGTTTGTACCTTGATAACCAATCAAGGGGTTTGAACTTGATAATCGGGTTGAGGGGTTTGTAGTTCAATATCCAGGGGAAGTAGGGTGCGATGATCCACTAGCCATTCAAGGTGTTTGTACCTTGATAACTGGGTTGAGGGGTTAGTACCTTAAACAACAGGGGTGGTAGGGTGCGACGATCCACCAACCAATCAAGGGATTTTTACCATGGTAAACTATGAGTTCTATAAAGTTGATCTTTTCTTACACATGTATTATGCTTTATATAAGCATGTTTTACTTAAGCATCATTCATACATGCCATATTGTTATTATTCTATCTATTGCTTATCATTATGCATTTTGACTATGTTGCCTATCTCTTATTACATTGCATCCTATATACTTAGTATATTCAAATGTACTAATGCATACTCTATGCTTACATGGTGTTACCATGTATGGACTGGAGCCCCACTTGATCATCCTCCTCCACGTGGCTAGTACGATTTCTCTCAAGCTCGTTGGTAAGTCCTCCATTCCGTAGACATTGATCTATGTTCTTATGCTATGTATTATTACTCACTTTCTCTATTATATACTTTGACCTTGAGGGTGAGCCCGGTTGCTTGTCTTGGCCCCCGCTGAGTTCCATGTTTAGAGATGTTGTTGGACAAGTTATATAATTATGCTATGAGCCTTGACTCCCTTGTTCTTGATGTTTATGTTATGAAAGTTTTCCCTTAGTCCCTTTGTCCTTATTTCTCATCTATTAATGCCATTTACTTGCTTTCGCGACCAAGGATGTGTGATGATATGTTAAGACACTTGTTTAGGGTCCTTTTGGGTTCCCCATTAGCCATGTCATGTCTAGGCCCTACGCTTGGGTCGTGATAAACTTGGTATCAGAGAACTAGATTGTTAATGATCCTTGGCATCCAACACACCACGTCGATTAGAGGGCTATTCATGGTCTTGTCTGCTCCACAATTATGAGTAGGAGGCTATTAGATGTTTTAGAAAATGCTTCCCTTCTTCATGTTCTAAGTCGTGCTATAGAGTTAAATTAAGATTTTCCCCCCTAATGATCGTTCTTTGCTATTCTAGATCATGCCTAACACAAGAGGAAGGAGAGCTTACACTCTCGAGGAACAATCGGCTCATGGAAAGCTCCGGGATACTCTCACTTTGCTAGAACAAGTTGTAGCTAACCAAGCCAACCAAGGAGAACAAGCCCCTCATGCTTATACACCGGCATCTCAAGTGAGGGACTCTATGAGGATGAACCCACCGGAATTCTATGGGTATAAGGTAAATGAGGACCCTTAAGAGTTCATTGATGAGGTCTACAAGGTATTGGCTATCATGGGTGTTAGATCAAAAGAGAAAGTGGAGTTGGCGGCCTACTAACTAAAAGGGGTAGCACAAATATGGTTTAATCAATGAAAGGAGGAGAAAGGAATCAATAATGTGGTGCTTTGGGAGGATTCAAGGTGGCTTTTCTTATTCGGTTCTTCTTAAGCTTAGGGAGGCAAAGATGGCGGAGTTTATTAATTTGAGTCAAGGGTCTATGAGTGTGAGGGAGTATGCTCTCAAGTTAAATCAACTCTCCAAATATGCTCCCTACTTGGGTGTTGACCTAAGGTCTAGTATGAACAAGTTCATGATGTGTGTATCCGATTTGGTGAGTAAGGAATGCCGGTCCGCTATGTTGATTAGTGACATGGATTCGTCTGGTTTGATGACCTATACCGAATAACTTAAGGAGGAAAAGTTAAGGAAGAGGAGGAGTACTGAGGCCAAGAAGGCCTGTTTTGAGGGAAAGTTCCAAAGTCGAAAGGGTTGCCGGTTCCATCAAGGACAAAGGTCTTCTCAAGATTCTAATAGGGGGTTGCCAATGACTTCCCAAGGGCCCAAGGAGTTCGTGTTGTGGTTCCTAATAATGCGTGTTCAAAATGTGGTAAGGCTCATGGTGGCCCATGTTTGAAAGGCATTAATGCATGTTATGGATGTGGGGAAGTTGGTCACAAAAAGATTGATTGTCCTTGTAACCATAACAAAGTTAAGGAGGTTCGTTCACAAGGTGCAAATGCAGTTCCTTTAGGGAGAGGTGGCCAACACCACTATTGGTTCTATGCACTCCGAGGGAGGCAAAGGGTTGAGGAGTTTCTCGATGTCATCGCCGGTATGTTAAAAGTGTTTGAATTTAATAGGTATGCATTGATTGATCCAGGTGCCACTTTTTCTTTTGTTACGCCCTTTATTGCCAAAAAGTTTCATGTTGAGCTCAAATTGTTTTGTGAGTTTTATGAGGTGTCTACTCCTATTGGTGCATTTATTGTTGCTAGAAAGGTGTATTAAAATTGCCCCGTTTGCATTTTGCATAAGATATTGTCTTGTGATCATGTTGAGTTTGAAATGGTGGATTTTGATGTCATAGTTGGATGGATTGGCTGCATGCATACTACTCCTTTATTGATTGTAGAACCTGTAAGGTGAAATTCCAATTCCCAAATGAACCTATTCTTAAGTGGGAGAGTCATGATCTAGTGTTCAAGGGTAGGTTCATCTCCTGCATTAAATCCAATAAGTTGATCTCTAAGAGGTGTCTCTATAATCTTTTAAGGGTAAGGTATGTGGAGTCCAAGATCCTTCCTATAGAGTCGATTCTGATTGTAAATGAGTCCTCGATGTCTTCCCAAATGACCTTTCCAGTGTTCCTCTCAAAAGGGAAATAGATTTTGGTATAATCTCCTTCCCGATATTCAACCCATTTCTATTCCCCCTTAAAGGGGTTGAAGGATCAATCATCTTGTGGTGCACCATTATTGTTTGTGAAGAAGGAGGATTGGTCCCTTAGAATGTGTATTGACCACCGATAACTTAATAGGGTCACCATAAAGAATAAGTATCCTCTTCCAAGGATTGATGATTTGTTTGACCAATTGCAAGGGGCTAGTCCCTTCTCTAAGATTTATCTTCGGTCTGGGTAGCATCAAGTGAAGGTGAGGGAGTGTGATATTCCTAAGACGGCCTTTCGAACTAGGTATGGGTATTATGAGTTTGTTGTGATGTGTTTTGGTTGACCAATGCACCAACTATCTTCATGTATCATATGAATAGGGTCTTCAAAACCTATCTTGATTTGTTTGTTGTGATCTTTATTGATGATATTTTGATATATTCATATAGTGAGAAGGAGCATATGGGCGATTTGAGGGTAGTGTTACAATGATTAAGAGACGAGAAGTTGTATGCTAAGTATGACAAATGTAAATTTTGGTTGAAGGAGGTTGCCTTCCTAGGTCATGTGGTGTTGGAGGATGGTATCAAGGTGGACACTAAGAAGACGGATGTTATTAGGAATTGGCCTAGACTATTGACCCCATCGTATATTAGAAGCTTCTTGGGCCTTGCGGGTTACTATCGGAGATTTGTGAATGGGTTCTCTTCAATTTCTTCTCCCATAACTAAGTTGACACAAAGGAAGGCTAAATTTGTGTAGACAAATAAGTGTGAAAAGAGTTGCCAAACTTTGGAAGATAAGCTTCTGTCCGCTCCTATTTTGTCTTTACCGGAAGGACTAGAAGTGTTTATTGTGTATTGTGATGCTTCAAGGGTTGGTTTAGGTTGTGTTTTGATGTAAAATGGTAAGGTGATAGCCTATGCTTCTAGACAACTCAAAGTGCATGAAAATAACTATCCTACTCATGATCTTGAATTAGCCACCATGGTATTTGCTTTGAAAATTTGGCATCATTATTTGTATGGAGTGCATGTTGAAGTACTTATGGATCATAAGAGTCTCCAATATGTGTTCACTCGAAAGATCTCAACTTGAGGCAAAAAAGGTGGTTAGAACTTCTTATGGATTATGATATGATGTGCACTATCATCCTGGTAAGGTTAATGTTGTGGCCAATGCTTTGGGTAGGGTGTCTATGGGTAGCCTAGCTCATGTTGATGGTAGTGGCAAAGAGGTGGCTAGAGAGGTCTATCAGTTGGCTAGATTGGGAGTTAGGTTAGAAGAGGTGGATAATGGGGCTGTTGTGGTAGTTGATGGCTCTAAATTTTCATTAGTTGAGGAGATGAAAGCTAAGCAAGATCCTGGCCCCCGTTTTTTTAGAATCGGCGGTATTGTTAAAGATGGTAAGGTGAAGGTTTTCTCCAAATGGGGAGATGGTAGCCTTAGATACCAAGGTAGGTTATGTGTGTCTTGTATTGATGGCTTCAAAGAAAAGATTCTTGTTGAGGCTCATGGTTCTTCTTATTCTATTCACTGTGGTTGTACTAAGATGTATAGGGATTTGGGAGAGGTGTATTGGTGGGGAGGTACGAAGAGGGACATTGCCAAATTTGTTTCCGATTGTCATAGTTGTCAACGAGTCAAAGCCCAGCACCAAAGATCGGGTGGCCTAGGACAAGAAATAGAGATTCCTATTTGGAAGTGGGAGGAGATTAATATGGATTTTGTGGTTAGGTTGCCTAAGACTAGAAAGGGTATTGATTCCATTTGGGTTTTGATTGATAGGATGACGAAATTGGCTCACTTTCTGCCAGTTTAAGACCATATATAGTGAGGTTTCCTGGGGTTCCTTTGTCCTTCATATCAGATCGTGGTGCTCAATTTACTTCGCATTCTTGGAGGTCTTTCCAAAGGGGTCTTAGTACCAAAGTCAAACTTGGTACGACCTTTCACCCTCAAACGGATGGCCAAGCCGAAAAAACTATCCAAACACTGAGCATATGCTTAGGGGTTGTGTAATGGAGCTTAAGGGTAGTTGGGATGATCATCTTCCATTGATTGGGTTTGCCTATAACAATAGCTATCATTCTAGCATCGGCATGGCCCCTTTTGAGTCTCTCTATGGTAGACGTTGTAGATCACTGGTTGGGTGGTTTTGAGGTTGGAGGTGTGTCTTTGTTGGGACTAGATCTTGTTATGGAGGCTCTTGAGAAGGTTAGAATGATTAGACAAATGTTAAAGATGGCCCAAAGTCGCAAAAAGCCCTATGCCGCTGTGATCTTGATTGGTTTTATTTGAAGGTGTCACCTAAGAATGGTGTAGTTAATTTTGGTAAGAAGGGTAAGTTGAGTCCAAGATACGTGGGACCTTATAGGGTAATGAGGAGGATTGTCAAGGTAGCTTATGAGTATTGCCTAGTGAGATGGGTTTGGTTCATCCGGTCTTTCATGTATCCATGCTGAGGAAATGTGTGGGAGACGCTAATTCTATTCTGCCTCTTGATGTTGTGCGTGTTGTTGAAGACAATTTAACTTATGAAGAGGTTCCGATTCAGATTTTGGATAGATAAGTGAAGAGGTTGAGGAACAAGGATGTGGCTTTCGTTAAGGTCGTTTGGAGGAATCAACAAGTTGAAAGTGCTACTTGGGAGGCCAAAGCGGACATGCAAAAGCGATATTGTCACCTTTCCCACTCCACTCAAGCCTAAGGTATTAAACTAAGTCTCCTATGTGATTTCAAGTCTTAAGTTTAGCCCTCATGTCATTGCATACATTCATGTTTAAATTGACAAATTCATGATGATTTTACACTTCTGTTGAGATTTTTGAAATGATGTTTAAGTGCATTGTTGCATCATTATGTGGGCTGAAATCATCTTGTTTACGTCTCTCATATATGTTTCTTTGACATTTGGGGATGAATGTTCCCAAGCGGGAGACATTGAAAAGACCCCAAAAAGTGCCAGAAAATGTGCCTCGAAAGTGCCCGGAATCGTAATTTTCATATCTCATAATTCGTCCGTTATTTCCAAAATCCGACTTCAAATTCGTGATCAGGGGTAAAATTGAATGGGAAATGGGTCTAACCCCAATTTTAGAGCTACAATATAAGAAAATAATTTTTTAAAAATCAAATTCTAGTGGGCACTATGCGCCCTCACCTCGATGCGGTTGGGGCGCGCCAGTGTGTATTTTTTTTAAATGTTTGGTCCAAGACTGTTGGATCTTAGGCCTAAGTGCTCCCATGCATGAAAGTGCCTATACTTAGCAATATTGCCCCCTCATATCATTAAAGACATTTCTCAATACTCACTCAAACACTTAGACTATTATTTCACTTAAAATCAAGTGTCCAAATCTCTTCCGGATCTTAAGGATTTCACTCCAGCTTCAAGTATCTATTTCAATCTTCACCAAGGAATTCTCCAAAGTCAAGGTATGTGGGTTTCATTCATGGGTTCCTTTCACCCATAAAGGCTAAGCTTCTTTTTCAGTTAAATTGCATGATTTTAAGTGGATTTACTTATGGGTCAGTCTTACTTTGAATTTGACTATGAACTATGTTGGAGTTTCATAAAATTGTGACTATTTAGCATGTTTTGAGCTATGAATCTAAGATCTATTGTGGGATTTGATGAAGGTTTTTGGTGTATACTGCTTGCGGGTATTACCAAGTATTGATGGATGGTTTTACATTGGATTTTCTTGCATGATTTCATCCCTAAATTGCATGGTTTTACACTAGCTCTGCACACTCGCCAAGTGTTTGATAAAATGTCCGGTTATGGTTTCTTGAGGAATTGAAGGTCCAATGCATGTCTTATGAGTTGAATGACTTTATGATGATGAAAGGAATGTATGCATATGATATTCTCGTATATAGTATTAGAAATTGACCATGCCCTACTCGGGGGGTTAAGAGCCCAGGTAACCATGTCTAGGGGTTTGTACCTTGATAACCAATCAAGGGGTTTGTACTTTTATAACCAGGTTGAGGGGTTTGTACATCAATAACCAGGGGTGGTAGGGTGCGATGATCGACCAACAAATCAAGGGGTTCGTACCTTGATAATTGGGTTGAGGCGTTGGTACCTCAATCACTAGGGGTGGTAGAGTGCGATGATCCACCAACCAATACAGGGGTTTGTATCTTGGTAAACTGTGAGTTTTATAAAGATGGTCTCTTCTTACACATGTATTATGTTTTATGTAATCCTGTTTTACTTAAGCATCATTCATACATGCCGTATCATTATTATTCTATCTATTGCTTATCATTATGCATTTTGACTTTGTTGCCTATCTCTTGTTGCATTGCATCCTACGTACTTAGTACATTCAAACGTACT
>JAPFFP010042582.1:0-13990 GCA_026153255.1 Solanum medicagineum
CAATTCAAACCCCAAATTCGAAATTCACAATTCAAACTAACAACCAACCTTATTTTCATGTTTTACCTTCAATTTAATACATCCCGAATACCCCCACAATCTTTAATTTACATAGATGAAGCTAAAAATTAACATACCTTTCAATCCCTTACAAGACCAAAATCTTCGTAGCCGTCAAACCAAGTGTTTTCTTGACCAACCAACGCTCCACGCCACTTAGGGGATCCAATATACCATGCTTGAAGCATCAAATAATCAAAAACTCAAAAAAATCAAAAAAAAATTCCTTTTGCTAATGTAACCCGAGAGGGTTTTCTTAAGTTTCCTTGGTTTTGCTCTTATTGTTCTAAGTATAAGAACTTTTCTTGAACAAGATATGCATATACATACATATAGACAACCATTCTCCCACTTGGACCAATCAAACAAAACCACATCATAGGGCCCCACTACAATTTAATCTTAAGGACTACGCTTAGGAAAAATTTTACATTTGGTCCCAAACTTTATCAAATTGAACCAATTAAGGACTTATGAGTTCTAAATTACGGGTTCTAACAGAGTGGCCTAACCCAAGAAATTGAGGTTCCTACCTAGAAGTGGGAAGAGATAAATATGGATTTTGTTGCTGGGTTGCCCTATACTAGAAAAGGTATTGATTCCATTTGGGTTGTAATTGATAGGATGACAAAATCGGCTCACTTTCTACCAGTTGAAACCACAAATTAGGCTAAAGATTATGCAAGGTTGTACATTCATAACTTGGTAATGTTGCATGGATTCCTTTGTCCTTCATATCATATCGTCAGGAATAATTCACTTCATTCTTCTGGAGATCCTTTCAATGGTACTAGGCTTAAGCTTTCTACGGCCTTTCACCCTCAAACGGATGGCCAAGCCGAGAGGAACATCCAAACCTTTGAGGATATTCTTGGAGAATGTGTGTTGGAGCTTAAAGGTATCTAGGATAACCATCTTCCGTTGATTGAGTTTGCCTACAACAATAGCTATCGTTCTAGTATTGGTATGGGTCCATTTGAGGCTCTCTATGGGAGACATTGTAGATAACCGGTTGGTTGGTTTAAGGTTTGTGAGGTAGCTTTATTGGGACCATATCTATTTATGGAGGCTCTTGAGAAGGTTAAGATGATTAGAGATAGGTCGAAGACCACCCAAAGTCACTAAAAGTCCTATGCCGATGTGAGGAGAAGGGACCTTGAATTCAAAGTTGGTTATTGGGTTTATTTGAAGTTGTCACCCATGAAGGGTATGGTCCATTTTGGTAAGAAGGGCAACTTGAGCCGAAGGTATGTGGGTCCTTATAGGGTGATGAGAAGGGTTGGCAAAGTAGCTTATGGGTTGGAATTGCCCAGAGAAATGGATTTGATTCATCAGGTATTTCATGTATCCATGTTGAAGAAATGTGTAGCTGATATGAATGCCATTGTGCCTCTTGATTTTGTAGGTGTTATGGAGGATAATCTAGCATATGAAGAGGTTCCGATCCAGATTTTGGATATACAAGTGAAGAGATTGAGGAACAAAGAGGTGTCTTCTATTAAGGTGTCTTCTGTCAACAAGTTGAAAATGCTACTTGGGATGCCTAAGCGGACATGCAAAAGCGATATCCTTACCTTTTCCACTCCCCTCAAGCCTAACGTATTGATCTAAGTCCTTTATATGATCTCAAGTCTTAAGTTCAGCCCTCATGTCATTGCATATGTTCATGTATTAATTGACTAAGTTCATGATGATTTTACACTTATAATGAGATTTTGAAATGATGTTTAAAGGAATTATTACATTCTTATGTGGGCTGAAATTTTCATATTTATGTCTCTCATATATGTTTCTTTGACATTCGGGGACGAATGTTTCCAAGGGGAAGATATTGAAATGACCCTAAAAAATCCCCGAAAATGTGCCTTGGAAGTGCCCGAAATCATAATTTCCATACATCTCAAAATATGTGCACGATATCAAAAATTGGACTTCATATTCTTGTTCAGGGGGTCATTTTGAGTGGAAAATGCGTCTAACCCCGATTTTAAGAACAAAACAATTAGCAATTTCAATTTCCCAAAAAATGATTTACAGACAGTTTTCACGCCCCTGGTGTGACGCGCCAAGGGCGCGCACAAGTTTAATTTTTCATTTCCCAAATGTGAAAGTACCTCTACTTAGCCATTTTTCACCCTCATATCAGTCTAATCATTCCCAATACTCATTCAAATACTTAGCCAAAAAAATGTATCCTAAACTCAAGTCTCAAAACGCTCTCCAGATCTAAGGATTTCCTCTCAAGCCTCAAGTCTCCATATCCAATTTTCATCAAGTTCATCTCCAAAGCTAAGGTATGTGGGTTTCCTTCATGGGTTCCTAACCATGAACCCAAGCTCCTTTTACTCTAATTTACGTGATTTAAAGTAGATTTATTCATAGATCTTATCTATTATGAAAATCACTGCACACTATGTTGGGGTTTATGAAATTGTGACTGTTTTAGCATGTTTTGAGCTAAAACTCCAAGATCTATTGTAAGATTTGATGAACAATTTTGATGTATATTTTTTGAGGGTGTTACCAAGTATCCATTGAAGGTTTTACATTGAATTTTCCAGCATATTTTTATTCTTGAATTGCATGGTTTTACACTAGCACTACACACCCTCTAAACATTTGATAAAATGTTCGGTTATAGCTTATTGAGGAGTTGAGGGCTCAATGCTTGTCTTATGAGTTGAATGACTATATGATGATAAAATGATGATAGAATGATGATGAAATGCATGTATGTATATGATGGTTATGTGATGACGAAATAAGAATAGAATGATGATGAAATGTATATATGTATATGATGACTAGATGACAATGAGAGGGATGAATCTATAAATGATATTATTCTATATAGTGTTAGCTTGTGACCATGCCCTACTCGGGGGTCGCACACCGGGTAACTGTGTCAAGGGGTTCGTTCCTTGGTAACCTATCGGGGGGTTTGTACTCCGGTCACCACAGGTGGAAGGGTGCAATTATCTATTAACCTTGTTGGGGGTTTGCACCCATTAACCTATCGGGGGGTTTGTACTCTGGTCACCACGGGTGGTAGGGTGCGACTATTCATCAACCATATTTAGGGTTTGTACCTATCAACCTTGTTGGGGGGTTTATACTCCATCAACCATGTTGGGGGTTTGTCCCATCAACCCATTAGGGGGTTTATACCTCAACAAGCTCATGAAGGGGTTCGTACCTCATGCGCCTCTCCAAGCGGGTGATAGACCTTGGATTGCACTAAGAAATGGTCACCCCCTCCACATATGTCATGTGTTATAAAAGTATGATTTCATTCAAGCATCTTCCATTCATGTCATATTGTCATATGCTCATCTATTATCTAATTAAACATTTCGATTATGATGCCTCTCTATTGTTGCATTGCATCTTACATACTTAGTACATTAACGCATACTCTATGCCTACATGATGTCACTATGTAGAAATCGGTGTACAACTTGATCATCCTCCTCCTTCATGTGGATAGTATGACTATTATCAAGCTTGTTGGTGAGTCCATATTCCAGGGACGTTACTTATGATCTCTTACTATGATTCAACACTTTCTCTCTGATGATGTTCACGCTCCAATATGAAAGCGGTCACTATCAGCAATTAACCTAACCTATGGTTAGTGTGAAACCCATAGGGAATACAGGGTTTGACTATAAGAAATCACTATCAATCATTTCGAGTATCTATAACTAGAATATCTGAAGGGGAAGGGGGTTTGTGATTCATGAACAAAAACAAAAATAAACACGACACAACGATGGGAGAAAACACTCAATTTCAAGGATAACTTGGGAATTATGTTCCCCATGGTTCGTTGAGTCAATTACCCTAGACAACATAACTACAATTGGAGATTCACATGCAGGACAATAACTTAAGTTCTTTCATTCCTCTTATGAAGGTGAATGTCGAATTTTACCATGATGCTTGGTTGGTAACCATGGTGCGCTAACTAACCGTTACCTACTGTCCCATCTAACCTTCCCTTGATCAAGTTTGGTTGATTAGACGAGAACACATCAATCGAATCCTTTCATCTACTTCCTTTTTCCTATTCGTCACTACCTTGGTCAGGATCATGATAGTAGGTGGGGTTTGGTTTTAGCCACCACCAAACAACAATCATAATGAAGGAAAATAGACAATACATTCAAAACTCAAATCAAATAAATGCATAAACCTAGGTCATTTCAAGTCAACTACCCATGGTTCCTGCAACACCAAGTTGTGGGTGCTTAGCTACTCATGGATAACACAAAGCCAACAAAAATGCAAATACAAGACGTGATTGAGAATTTTACCCAAAGAAATGATGATTAAAGGCACTACAAGTTGCAAACCATAGGCTTGATAGATTGACAATAAGTACAAAACAAGATTTGCAATCCCCAAAATTGGGTTTTTTCAAGAGAAAAATGAAAAACTTTGCTAAAACCCTAAAATATTCTTGAGAGAATATTCAAAAGCACATTCAATTCTTAATTTCGAGTTTGTTGTTTCATAAAACCCTCGCTTAAAGTATTTATAGTGTTACACATTCAACGCTACAAATTAAATAGAAAAGATAGTTGGAAGCTGGTACATCTCGGAGGTAAGACTTGTAGGATGACCTACAAGTCGTAATCTGGGTCTCGTATCAGATTTTTGGCATTTTGGACTCAACTGGTACGATCCACTAGTATAGGTCGTTGCTTGGAATACGACTCATATGCTCGTCTCATAGTCTAGGCCTTCAGTTGTTGATCCAAAGTTTTGGCTCTCTGTTTCCCGCTACGAGTCCCCCTATACAAGTCATAGGGAGAATAACGACTCGTAAGATGGCCTCATAGGGTTGACCTCCACTTAGAAGATTTCTGATTTTTGGTCTCTGTTTCTTGCTACGATAACACCCTACAACTCGTAGCTTGGGCTACGACTTGTAGGTGAACTCGTATGTCCTATGTTTCAGAAAAATCTGTAATTGTTCCTCCAAAATCATGTCCACCTAACTTTTCTGCAAGAACAATAGAAAAACACATAAAAACCATAAAAAGTCGTATTAAGAACTCACAAAACCCCTAGTTTTGGGCATCAAATGTATTGTATTTTGACAGCACGTCAACACCCTCAACTTAGAATTGTTGCTTGTCCTCAAGCGACAACTCAATCTATAGAGATAGTAAGAAATACATAGCAACTATACCAATGACATATACATCATTTATTCTAATCCATATACCCAACTATCATTTTCAAAGCCAGATTGCAGAGCTACTACACACAACAAAAACATGATGATGACTCTAGCAACCCAACTATAATAAGATAGGTAGCATTAACCATCCACAATCACCAGTGTAGCCATATGTTAATCAAGTAGTGCAAGTGCCCTCACAGAAAAGAAGTCCCTCTTACTCACTCAAAAAACATTTAGAATTTACGGACTGAGGAAGCATTCTCACTCTCACTAATGAAATTCTTGCAAAATAACTAACACCATAGGCTTGCCTCTATTCTCATCTTCCGGCTTGGTTACAAAGTGGATTTGGATCACTTTAGTACTTAAGGGCTTGTAATATAGGTTCAAGGGGGCTTTGGTATGACATTTTAGACAAGTAGTGATTAAAAGCTATTCTTGAACCATGTTTACCAATACTTTTGCTTTCATAACCCAACCATTTTCATTAAATCCACCCTTATTCTCCTGTTTTAAACTTTGCTCGAGTGCTTTCTTTCTATTTTCAGCTGTGCCTTATTTTTGAACTCATTTCTTGCTGCTTTTTCTCAACTCAAGGCACTTTTCTTTTCTTTTTCTTCACCTGACTCATGATTTTTCATTTTTTTATTTATCCTTACTAACCAACTCATTGTTATTACTTTACCACAATAAGGATCACCCTCAACTTAGGCTTTTATCCTAAGATGAAGTACGCAAGATCTATTCCCCAAACCAAAGCCACAACTTGTAGCCACCCTCAACTTAGGCTTTTAGCCTCAATTGAGATTCATATGTTCTAGGATAGACCAGGGCGAATATCAAGGTACTTCATCAAACAAGGTTAAGCTAGTAAGGTGTCAAGAAAGAATGAGTACATGAGAAGCTCAAAAATTTGGAACAAGGGTTTCACTCACTCATTTGGTAGGTCGTTTAGGCTAAAAGTGGGTTCACTAAAATAACAAAGGCCTAAGATCAACTACATCACCAAACCACTTTTACAGTAACAAGGCAAGTTCTGAGTCCATACATGATGCATGAATGCAGCAAAATAAGGTCACAACACACATGACATTGCACCCATAACCAAGTATTGACTCACAGGTCTTGCTTCAAGCCTCAGCTTACCTTCACATTATCAGAACAAACATTGCCAGATACTCAAAATGCATGAATGCATCAATAACCACAATCTCAAAAATTTTGAGGGTACCCAATTTTTCATTAAAATTTAAAAAGCATTGAAAGACTATGTATATACCAATAAATAACAGTACTATGTATTTACAAACTATCTACACTATCTAGAACATGTCTGTTCAACAAAAAATTAAACATCCACAAGGAAAAAGAAACACGGCAAGAAAACCTTGGGATCAAAAATAGGGGAAAGTTATGGACTTGAGGCTAGTCAGACTTCACCTTAATCCATTACTTCCCACACCCCCACCAAAAAAGTTATGGACTCAAGGCTAGTCAGACTTCACCTTAATCCATCATTTCCCACACCCCCACCAAAATAAAATACTTTGTCCTCAAAGTAAAGATAAGAAGAAGAAACGGTACAAGGGGCATACCTCGGGTTGCCTCCCAGGAAGCACATGATTTATTGTCACGGCTCAACTTTGTCATCATCCTTCATCAATAATCATCAAGTTTCCACACCTCACTCTTCAATTCATCTAGGTATTTCATTGACTGACGGATGTTGAACACTACTACTGCATCATTGACCCTAAACCGACGTTGACCTGAATACATATCCATGAGAGCTCTCCAGTGGCCAGAAATTGTCTTTCCAAAATAATGGGCACCTCGAAATCAACCGCACAATCAAGGATCACGAAATTTGCAGGAAAGATGAATTTATCAAATTTAATAAGCACATCAAGAATCATTCCCTCCAGTTTTTTGATGGTTCAATTGCCATTAGCAATCGCATTTTTTTGGGGTGGGAGAGCTAAGCCTAAGTTTTTTGAACACGGCAAGAGGCATTAGATTGATGCTCGCTCCTAAATCAGACAATACTCTTGTAAATTCAACATCACTAATGGATGGTGAAATCACCGGGGTCCTCTTATTTTTTACAGGGCATTTGGTCGTGATCGCACTACATTGTTGCAGCTCCTGTGAGAACTCTTGGCTCAAAGTGTGTTTCTTTGTCACCAAATCCTTCTTATATTGGGCATACCCAGGCATCTTCTCCAAAGCTTCTAGAAGGGGAATGTTGATGGATAACTGCTTCAACATCGAGAGGAAGTGTTTGAATTTACCCTCTTCTTCCTTTTTCTTAAGCCTTTGAGGGAAAGGCGGCAGAGGCCTTGGAATTGATTTCAATTTTTAGTGCTCCCTTACCTCTTTTCTTTGCATCCCAACAATCTCCGAACCTTCTCCCTTAACCACAACTTCACCACCAAGACCCTTCTCATCAACCTCATCCACAATCATCGGTAGATGGGGATGTACGGTGCTTTTGCCACTCAAAGTCATGAATACCATACAACGCCCTTCATTTTTAGGGTTTTGAATTGTATTGCTTGGTTAGGTGCCCTTTTGGTGTTGGTTCAATTGTGTCAAAACTTGCCCAAATTATTATTCTAGATGCTTAATCGCCACTGAGTGAGACTCTATTTTTTCATTAATACTTGAAATTTCATTCCCTTCAAGCTCTCATCTTGGTGATCACTCTCTTCGACAACTTGTCAAGCATCTCTTCAAGCCTGAAAGTGCTTGGCATTGCATCACGGTTGTGGGGCGGTACATAAGGACCATTCATCTAACCATCTCTTCTACCCCATTCGGCACTTGACATCCTCTCTCTTTCATAGTACCCACCTTGGTTATCTCTATAAGCAACATCACGGTTGTAGTTTTGACCTTGATTCCCGGAACCTTGCCTCAAATAGTCCAAGTTGGACCCTTGGAAGTTATTCTGGAAACCTTTCGCTTGATTACTCACAAAACAAGCATCTTCATCAAAGAATGGATCTTCATAGTTAGGAGCCTTAGGAGGTTGGTGAGTGACCGCTTTGACACTTGTTTGGTTCTGCTTCAAGACCAAGTCCATAATTGTGCGAAGTTGAGCAAGCTGCTCCATGATCTCTTCATTTACCTTTGCTTGCTCATTGTTGGTGTTGACAGCACAAGAAGTTTTGATTGTACCTCACTCTAGTTGGTCCTATGCTCGGTTGGTTTTAACCACTTGCTCCATCCTTGCGGCTATCAATGCAAAAGGTTGGTCAAAAAATATGCCTCCGGTGATTGTGTCGGCACAAGCCTGACTATTCTCATCAAGTGCCCAATGGAAAATCTCAACCAAGGCATCATCAACAATCTTGTGATCGGGGACCATCCTCAAGCATTTCATAAATCTTTCCTATGTAGTGCTAATAGAGTCACCCGGCAATTGCTCAAAGTTGTTTATTTGATCATTGAGCTTCAACTTGTTAGATCTTCGGAAATATTTTTCAAAAAACACTTTTGAAGCTCAACCCAACTTTTTATAGTACCCGGAGGAAGCTCAGACAACCACATAGCTGCATTCCTAGTCAGTGACAATGGAAACACCCGCAAACCAACAAAATAACGAGAAAAACTTTGTGTCCCCATGACACTCTTGCAAACAAAAATAACATTATGGAGAGGACGGTGGGGATCCTCTGAAGGTAGCCCTGTGAATAACCCACGATTTTGGAGCATTTGAAATAATCCACTTGACACCGAGAATTTAGAGTCTGGTGGTAGTAAGGGCAACACTATCACAGCAGTAACGTCTATAGACATAGGGTCAAAATGATGTGGGTTCCATCCATAAGCGTTCTCGTTTAAGTCCCTAAGTTGTGGCATGTTATCCCTTGGTGGTTGATTCTCATCTCTTCCCATGTCATCATTCATATTCATTTCTTCCTCAACTGTAATATCCTAATTCACATGAGCCATTCTTCTAAAAAGTCAATAGATTTCCAAATTGATCGGAACTAAGGGATTGCCTTGGCTCTTTGTGTTGGGCATACAACTTAGTACACCCTACTATTAAAATCAAACAACAAGAACAAAAAAAAAAGTAAAATGTAAGAGAGTCTAGAAATTAATACTTGAATTAACTAATAGTGAAATCAAGTCAAAACATAGTCGTATTCCTTGGCAATGACACCATAATTTTTTATGATGTTCATGCTCCAATAAGAAAGTGGTCGTTGTGAGCAATTAACGCAACCAGAAGTTAGGGTCGAATCCACAGGGAATACGGGATTTGACTACCCAAATTCACTATCAATCATTTTGAGTTTCTATAACTAGAATCTCTAAATGGGGGTTGTGATTCAAGAACAAAAACAAAATTAAACACGACACTACTATGCAAGAAAACACTCAATTTTAGGGAAAACTCGGAAATTATGTTCCCCATGATTCGTTGACTCAATTACCCTAGACAACATAACTACAATTGGAGATTCATATGTAGGACGGTAACTTAAGTTCTTCCATCCCTCTTGTGAAGGTAAAGGTCAAATTTCACCATGGAGCTTGGTTGGCAACCATGGTGTGCCAACTAACCGTTACCTATTATCCTAGTCAACCTCCCCTTGGTCAGGTTTGGTTGATTAGACAAGAACACATTAATCAAATTCTGTCATCTACTTCCATTTTCCTATTCGTCACTAGTTGGTTGGGATCATGATAGTAGGCGTGGTTTGGTGTTGGCCACCACCAAACAACAATGATAATGAAGGGAAATAGACAATACATGCAAAACCCCAATCATAGAAATGCACAAACCTAGGTCATTTCAAGTCAACTACCCATGGTTCCCACAACCTCAAGTTGTGGATGCTTAGCTACTCATGGCTAAGGCAAAACCAACAAAAATGCAAATACAAGACGTGATTGAGAATTTTACCCAAAGCAATGAATATTGAAGGCACCACAAGTTGCAAACAACACGTTTGATAGATTGACAATAAGTACAATGTAAGATTTGCAATCCCCAAAATTGGATTTTTTTCAAGAGAAAAATGAAAAACGTTTCTAAAACCCTAAAATATTCTTGAGAGAATATTCAAAGGCACATTCAATTCTTAATTTTGTGTTTGTTGTTTCATAAAACCCTCGCTTAAAGTATTTATAGTGTTACACATTTAACCCTACACATTACACAGAAAAGATAGTTGGCAGATGGCACGTCTCGAAGGTACGAATCGTAGGATGACCTACGAGTTGTAATTAGGGTCTTATATCAGGTTCTTGGCATTTTGGATTCAACTCGTACGACCCAGTGGTACGAGTCATTGCTTGGGCTATGACTTGTATGCTTTTCTCGTAGTCTAGGCCTTCAGTTGTTGATCCAAAGTTTTGGCTCTCTATTTCCTGCTACTAGTCCACCTATACGAGTTGTAATAAGACTAACAACTCGTAGGATGGCCTCGTAGGGTTGATCTCCACTTAGCATATTTCTGATTTTTGGTCTGTATTTCTTGCTACGATAACACCATACGACACGTAGTTTGGACTACGACTCATATGTAAACTCGTATGTCCTATGTTTCAGCAAAATTTGCAATGTTTCCTCCAAAATCATGTCCACCTAACTTTTCTGCAAGAACAACACAAAAACACATAAAAACCATAAAAGTTGCATTAAGAACTCACAAAATTCCTAGTTTTAGGCATCAAATGTGTTTTGACAACACATCACTCTCTTTGACTTATATATTGACTATGAGGGTGAGCCCTGGTTGCTTTGTCTTGGCCCCCGCTCTTATCTATGTTGTAGAGTTGTTGTTAGACATGTCATATATCTATACTATGAGCTTTGACTCTATTGACTCTTGTTGTTTATGAAATGAAGGTTTCCCGTTAGTCCCTTTAACCTTGCCTCTAATCACTCATTGATAGTTTATTGCTTCCGCGAACAAGGATGTGTAATAATATGTTAAGATGCTTGCTTAGGCCTCCTTCAGATTCCCTATGCGTTGTGTCACGTCTAGGCCCTAGGCTTGGGTCATGACACAATGGAACCATCAGAAATCCAATCTGAGTATTGAAACTTAAAAACATGGAACAGAGTCAAACTTCAGTTAAACTTTAACTCAATTTCTAAGTTCGAACCTAAAATCCACGTAACAACACCAATCTGATTTGGATAATCTTTTTAGACCAATTTTCAAATTTCAAAATTGATGGAAGCGACAAAATAACATTCCGAGACTCAAATCTCCGGATGATTCAAAAACTCAAAATTTGACAACTTAAGCTTTCAAAACACAATTCTTTAAAAGAAACTCAAATTTTTACAAGATTTTCGAAAATTAGCATTTCAAACCAAAAAAAGAAACATGACTTGAGGCATCTGTTAAGAGGGGCAAAATAATAATTTTAAAAGAAATGCCAAAAAGAACCTACATGATCATTACATTTTTCTGTCTTTCCTGGAGGAAAGAACTAGATTAGAAACTTTCTAGCCAAATTATCTCAGGAAGTGATCGAGTTTTGTGGCTGTGACTTCAGCCACCTCTTTTCTTTCCCCAATAGAGAAAAGGGAAACAAAGTTTAATCTACCATAATCCAGTGACACTCCTGTTGGTGCATAAGTATCACTGATTCTCCAAAATAATTTGTAGATGAATTGAACTTGAGTATCTTCATGTGGCAATCCCATGAACTGCACATTAGTGTGAAAGAGCTGCACCATATTGTACTTGAGTTCTAATCTACCTCAACTGGCAGTTTATGGATGTTGTTGGTAACATTTGTAGCTCGGGGAATTTGTCATGTCAAGAACTGTTTTTACTACCATAATCACCGAAACCTCTTCAGGTAACTCTACTAGTGCCTCTCGATTTAACTCTTGGTTGATTTATAACATATAGTACTACAAAGCCACTCTACTTCTTTGTTGATTGCAAGGATATTTCCAGCTCCACCAGCAGTTCTACAATTTCCCTTCTAGTTTACTGGTTAAGCATACCTACAAGTACTCACAACAAAGATCAAGTTGTCAACACTAGCATAAATAATAAAGAAACTTAAAAAAGAGGTAATCCCCAAATTTAATGTCCTCGGCAACGGCACCAAAAACTTATTGCTACCAAAGTACCAGCAAGTGTATGCAATCTCACAGTAGTATAGTGACTTCTTTCACATCCGGATTGTCGAAAACACAGGATTTTAATTAGGCTTTTAATTACTTCTCAACGCAAGTGAATTATTGAGTGTGTTGTCTAGAGATGGGTACTTTGTTATTGTTAGTTTTAGAAAATTATAATTAACTACTATCGAAGCAAGCCATTGATTTATTTGGGAAATTATCAGATTAAAATGAATTCAAGAGCTGCGGCATAAGAAGAATGTCTAGCTTAATATTCCTTACTTCGGCATCCAATAGGTTTTCATATTACTGATTACAGGATTGATATTATAATCATGATCTTTTGACCTCTAATCGTCTACCTTTGTTGACAGTCTAACTACATCACTGAGAGGGGATAAACATGAACCAACAAATATGCTTTAAGTAATTATCCTATTGCCATACATGGTGTATAGGTATGTGTCATGTCATCCTATACACGAATCATTCGAAGTTAGCCTAGAACAAACATGTTTCCTACATTACTCGTTCTATATTCTATCCATCTTTCGAGTTCAAGGCAGAAAATAAGTTTATCCTAATGTTGATTAGACATCAAAATATTAAAGCTTGAATGTAAGGGCCATTCAAAACAACAATCCATCTTCAACTAAAATAAAGTATTATTATAATCTTTTGGCTACAGCCGCTAAATATGTAAACATAGTCACTCATTATTTACATCAAAAGACAAAGTTTTTTAAAAAAACAGTCAATGAGTAGGAATTAAGGAAGAAAGTAAGAAGTCAAAATTCTATTAGTTGTTCTTCGCTATCCCAGTCGCATTCCAGATAAAAATAGAATGAATAATAATAAAATATAAGTGTCCTATTTAAGGTCCAAAAGATAGCAAAAATTAAAAATCGCACTTAAGTCGGCGACGCGAATTTGCTTGATCTAAGCATATTTTTGTAACTTTTAGCTGCTCAGCAGAATTTCCTATCATCAACCCAGTTTGCGATGCGGACTGGGTTCATTTCCTTGTATTTTGAGATTTGTAAGTCTTCCACAAGAATTGATCTAGCATCAACAGCCTCCGCGATGAGGAGGTGCTCTTTTTTAGTCCATTTTTTGTAGTACATCTTCTAAACTTCCTTTTCTGTTCTGACTTTTCATCCAATACCGTGATGAGTCCCTTTTCAGGTTCCATTTTCCATTTAAAGCCTTGAAAAACACCTAATCATATTGATTAGCTTGAAAACACAAAATGACTCTAAAAATGCAAATTTATTAATGAATTTGTTCTCCGACTACCTATAAATATGGGCTAAATTGGCTCTTAGGAGCATAAATACACCTAAAATCAATCACTTCATGGAGTTGAAGTATTATTTGATTCATCAAAAATTAGGAAACGATACAATCGAATGCCAAATGTACCTATTAGATGCGTATCGATAATAGTAGCAAGGAAAAATGGTTCACTATCACGACCAAGTTATAATCGGAATAGTCCAAGTTATATAATGACTTGAAGTATTGAGCTTGGATCATTTAAAAGGAGTAATTGTTGGGTTTTTTGATATTGGTAAATGGGAAATGGTGGGATGAAAAGCCGGATTATTTTAAATTTCCCTCCAGTTTCATGAAAA
>JAPFFP010042583.1:0-13989 GCA_026153255.1 Solanum medicagineum
GGTAGTGGCAGCATCACTTGGAAAAAGTTATGGTAGTGGCAAAGTGCTGTTAGCACTCCACAAGTGCAGATAGCACTTAAGCCATAAAAAATAAAATAAAAATGCAATTGTTACATAAAATCACAACTTTGGGCCTAAAAATCTCATTTTAACACCAACTTCAGTTTTGCAACTTTCAGTAGTTCAATTTTGACATTTCGGAGTTAGTGTAATCGACGAATCTCCGATCCGGCCTCCGAAACTCTGAATTATACAAAAATTCACTTTTTCAACAACTTAAACTTTCAAAAGACTAAAACTCATATTATTCAACTTCTAAAACTCAAAATTCCAGTTCAAACCATTCAAATATTTCAAATTAGGCCCAAAGCAACTTACGAAAGGATAAAATAGTAAATTTCACAGATAATGTCAAAAATGACAAACCAGGTCATTACATCATTCACTAATAAAAGGAATGTTCGTCCTTACACATAATGAAAAGAGGAGTAGCTGAAGCCTAAACAAGGCTGGGATATTTGGCCGCATGTCAGAATCCAACTCCCAAGTGGCTTTATGAATAGAATGGTGCCGCTACTGAACCTTCATAGAAGGTATATCTTTGTATCTCAATCTCTGGACCTGCCTGCCCAATATAGCTTTAGGTTCCTCTTCAAAAGACAAATCTGGACCCAGCTCAACAGAGTCATAAGAAATTGCATGGGACTCATCTGGAATATATTGGCTGAGCATAGAAACGTGGAAAACAAGATGAACAAAAGATAATCTCGGTGGTAAAGTCAACTCATAGGCTATCTAACCGACTCTACTCAAATCTCAAATGGGCCAATGAATCTGGGACTAAGCTTGTCCCTCTTTCCGAATCTCATCACACCATTCATGGGTGAGACTTTTAGCTAAACACTGTCACCAATAGAGAATTTAAGAGGCCTAATCCTCCTATCAACATAACTCTTCTGGCAACTCTAGGCTATCAGAAGTCTATTCTGAATTAGCTGGACCTAGTCTAAGGCATCTTGAAGCAAACCAATACCCAACACCTCAGCCGAACCTGAATTAAACCATTCAATTCTACATCTCCGGTCATACAAGGCCTCAAATAGTGCCATCTGGATGTTGGAATGGTAACTATTATTATATGCAAACTCTGCCAATGGTAAGTGTTTGTCGCATCGGGCCAAAAAATCAATAACACAGGCCCTAAGTATGTTCTCTAACACCTGAATGATGCGCTCTAACTTACCATCAGTCTGAAGGTGAAAAGCTGAACTGAAATCCACTCTAGTACCCAAACCACGCTGTAAAGCCCGCCAAAAGTGAGAAGTAAACACAGACCCTCTGTCTGATAATATAGACACTGACATATCATACAATCTAAAAATGTCCCAAATATACAATCTGGCCAACTGCTCCGCACTGTAGCTAGTCTTCATCGGTGTGAAGTGTGCAGACTTGGTCAATCGATCAATGACCAGTCAAACTGAATTGAACTTGCCTAAGGTCATAGGCAAACCTATGACAAAATCCACAGTCACTATCCCACTTCCACTGGGGAATGAGCATCATTTGCATCGATCCACCGGGCTTTTGATGATCATACTTCACCTGTTGATGATTCAAACACTTGGCCACTAACTCAACTATGTATCTCCTTATGCTAAACCACCAATAATGCTATTTAAAATCATGATACATCTTAGCCTCACCTGGATGGATGGAATATCTAGCACAATGGCCTCCTCTAATATCAATCTTACCCAATCCCTAACTTTAGGCATACAAACTCTATCATTAACCCTCAATACACCATTAGCATCAATAATAGCCATATTGGCTTCACTTCTCAACACTTTATCACGAATCATGCATAATCTGGGGTCCTTGAACTGGTGAGCACATATCTGATCAAGAAAAGAAGACCTAGGCTAAACAAATGCCAAAAAGTACTTTGAGGGGGAGAAATGCCCAAATGGACCATCTGCCTAGCAAGTGACTGAACATCTAGAGCTAAGGGCCTCTCCTCATCCCTCAAGAATGCCAAACTCCCTATACTAGTAGCCTTCTAGCTCAAAGCATCTACCACCACATTGCCCTTCTCGAGGTGATAGAGAAGAGAGATATTATAGCCCTTAAGCAACTCCAACCACCTACACTGGCTTATGATCAGATTAGGCTGAATAAAGATGTATTTGAGACTCTGATGATCGAAAAATCTTTGAGCTTCTGGAAGCTCAAGTCACAATTATCTAACCACTGGAATGCTACAGCCATTTGCGTCAATCTAGTCAACGAGACTGTTATAGATGGGAAATGCCGATAACACCCTGTTAGACCAAGGAAACTCTAATCTCAGTCACTGAAGTAGGCCTAGCCCACTCAGGAATAGCTGCTACCGTAGCCATATCGACCATAATACTCTCTTCTGACACAACATGGCCAAGAAATGGAACAAACTCAAGCCAAAACTCACACTTTGATAACTTAGCATACAACGTCTCTTCCCTCAATCTCTCAAGTACAGTACTCAAGTACTGAGGATGATCTGCCTCACTCTTTGAATTAACCAAGATATCATTTATGAAAACAATCACAAAGATGTCCTAATAGGGCTTAAACACTCGACTCATCCACTTCATAAAAGTAGCTGGGGCATCAGTCAACCAAAATGACATGACCACGAACTCATAATGCCCGTAATGGGTCCTGAAAGCTATTTTTGGGATATCAGACTCCCGAACTCTCAACTGATGGTAATCGGACCTCAAGTCAATATTGGAGAACATTGAGGCACCCTACAACTGTTGAAAGAGATTATCAATAAGAGGCAAGGGATATTTGATCTTCATGGTCACTTCGTTAAGCTAACGATAGTCAATACACATACGCATAGTGCCATCCTTCTTCTCCACAAATAATACAGGAGTGCCCCAGGGAGGCACACTCAAACGGATAAAGCGTTTCTTCAATAAATCTTCTAACTATTCCTTCAACTCCTTCAATTCAGTGGAGTCATCTTATAATGAGCAATAGATATAGCCTTAGTGCCTAGCTCCACATCATTAGCAAAGTCAGTATCACAATCCATAGGAACACCAGGTAAATCAGTTAGAAATACATCCATAAACTCTCTAGCAAATCTGGTAGTCTCCAATGATGGAGGCTCCTGAGAAACAGCTTGAACATGAGCTAAATATGCCAAACACCCTTTCCCCATCAGTCAACAAGCATGCATATAAGAAATAACGTCCTTAGGATAAGAGCTAGGTGCTCCAGTCCACATTAACTGAGGTAAGTCAGGGCAAGATAAGGTCATTCTCTTCACATGACACTCAAGAATAACATGATAAGGTGACAACCAATCTATACCCAAAATCACATCAAAATCAACCATATTTAAAAATATCGATCAGCCACAATATCTTTCCCCATAAAAGTCACAACACAACCCGATTAACCTACTTCACAACTAAAGATTCACCTACGGAGGTGGAAACACAATATGCTTGGCAAGTGGCTCACACATAATATTAATATCAGAGGCAAAATAGGCCGACATACATGAATAAGTAGAGGCTAGATCAAATAAAACTGAAGCCAAATGACGACACACCGGGACCATACATGTGATAATTGAATAAGAGGATTCTGCCTCAGCTGTATCTAGAACAACATAGCAAACTCCACACCCACTAATAGCTTGTGGACCACCATGAGCACAACCTCTCACTATACCATGACCTCTTCTGGCACCATCTCTTATAGCCTGAAGTGTAGCTGGAAGAGCTAGTTAAGAACCAGAAGCCTGAGAAGGAGGTATACGATAAGGACAATGATGAGCCAAGTGCCCAATATTATCACAATGATAACAAGCCCTAGTCCCCTCTCTTTAAGATGGCTTCCTTAGAAAGCCACCACGCCTGGTTGTACTACTCACCTGAGTAGATCTGGACCTATCAACACTATCAGATACTAGAAGAGCTGCCTGAACTAGCCAACGATAATGGACTTGCCTCCGAATCTCTCGGCACCATGTTGGGTGTCCACTAAACTGTCCATGTCAACATAACCTCTTCTCGCCACCCTGTCTATCCTATCTGATATACTCTATCATATGAGCGGGATCCACAACACCCTAGAAAGTATCTCTAACCAACACCAAGGAAGTCATAGCCTCTTGAAGATACCTTGCCAAGCCCTTGGCAAACCATCGCATCCTCTCAAACTCAGTAGAAATGCTAGGCAAGATATATGTGGATAAAGCATGAAATCTAGCCTCGATAGTCAGAAACAAACATAGATTCTTGTTGCAGCCTATCAAACTCATCTTGGCGACTGTCTTGGTGGTTGTAGGGCATGAATATCTCCAAAAATATTGCAGTGAACTGTGCCCAGGTCATAGATGGAGATCCAATAGGTCTCCAAGCTACCATTGACCTCCACCACTCCTTGGCAAGGCCAGTGAATTGATATGAAGTGTAGAAAACTCTATGCGACTCAAGAATAGCCAGAGTACATAACCAGTCTCGGCACTCTAAATAGAAAATCATAAGCTCTATCGCTAGGAGTGCCATCAAATCGCGGTGGAGCCAACCGCACTGACATCTCAAAACTATTCTACTCTGCTGTAGACATGACTAGACTGGAAGAAGATGGTGGCACCACATGGAACAATAGCGAAACTCTGAAGCTGAGTACCTAAATTCGATATAGATGACTGAACTGGAGTAATAACAGTCATAGGAGAGTCTGCTGGAGCTGAGGAAGGACCCAAATGAATCATAGATGACTCTAGTGGAGTACTAGAAGGACCAATCGGTGTGGTAGAAACCGATACCACAACAGTATCTGGGGTTGGAGGAGCTCCTTTCAATCTATCCAATAACCTCATCAATAACTTCTGAACCAAGGGTGTAGTCTCTGGGGTTGAGGCGGTGGAATAGGATCCATAGGACTCTTTAGTTCTTGTATAGGCCCTGGAGAAGCCGATCCAGTCTGCCCTTGAGGTAAACTTGCCCCTCTAATATCCTCTACCCTTGTTCCGACCCCGAGCTCTACCTCAACCACCGGTGGGACCCACATCAGCTGCCTCGGGGTCTCCCACTGATTGACGGGATCTATTAGTCAGCATCTGCACAGAAGGAGTACACTTTCAAAATAGGTAATACAAAGGAACACATGAATGAAAACAAGATGTGAACATTTTTCCTAACAAGTATCCTATAGCCTCCCAAAGATGGGTGTGGACGTCTATATACCAATCTGTGAGACTCTACTAGACACCCTGGTCTTGAACCACGAGCCCAACAAACCTAGAGCTCTAATACCAAACTTGTTACAACCCAAAATGGATAGCAACTAAAGAAAGATAAATGAAGTAGAAACAAACTCAAAAAATATAAGAAATCACCCAAAATCTGGAGTCATGAGTACAAGAGCATCTAAAATAGTGTTGAAAATAAATACAACTCTATAAAAATAAGATATAAGACTGTCTGATAACATCTGGTACAAAATCTAAAAGAAAGCAATAAAGAGAATCTCAAAGATCCACGTCGACTCGAAGTCTGAGCCTCACCGGTAAGATCAGGATAGATGTGGAAAAGTCCAACAAAAAGTGAATCAGCTACCCTGTACAGGTCTCTATGCTCGATTTGCAGGGAGGAAACATAATAGGGGTGAGTACATCAAAATGTACCCAGTAGATTTAACCGACTAGGTAAGAGAAATCAAACGAGTATGTAATAACAAAGAATCCTATCACCTGCATCAAAATGGTTAATACACAATACGTTAAAATCATGAATAAGGGCAATTTAAAGATGGTAAACAGATCCAATGGTATAATGCAATGCATAAATGCGATGGTGTCGTAGGCCATGAATGAGGTGAAATCATGACCGTCGCGGGGTTAATGTACATATCTATCAAGACAAAGCTACAAGATAGAACTTGGGGGCGTTGTAGGCCATATACTAAACTATATAATAAGGCGTCACAAATCATAATCAGAAATATCTCGAGGCATCACATGCCATAATCACTGTCTCACTATGCATCATAATTTGCCAAATGATGTAAGCATAGTGATAGATGTGCATAACAATGCATCAAATGTGTGCATGCCAATGCAATCAATTACATAAAACATGTGTTCATATCAATGTAACCCAATCACAAATAAGATCTGTATATAGCAATGCACTAAGTCCAGTATAAGATATATGCATAACAATGCAACAAAATCCGGGTGAGGGTATGGCTTTCTGCCCATTCGCCTATCGTCTTATTGTGTAAGATGTAATGGTTAAGCATAATATCTGTGCATACCAATGCAACTAGTCAATATAAGATAGGTGTATAACAATGCAATAATGGAGTATTAACATTATCTATGTCTCATCTCATCACCACTCACAAATAAACATATGTCATTGAAACAAGCTCCAAATGCGCTCATAACTCTTACACTAATCATATTCATCATCAACTAGTCATAACATTAACCAAGAACTATTTCAGGTCTCATATTTTTATAATGATATTTCAATTATTTCAAAACACAAGATTTAATCTCAATTAGTTAATAGGATCGTCATTTACTCAATACTCGTGATAACTGACCTCAAATTCCCATCAAATTCAATCATATCATGATATCGGACCAAAATTCAATCTATATCTCATAATTATCACATAAGCATAGTCAATAGCTCAAACTCATTCCCAAAAAGTTAGTAAAACCTATCTCTATGCCAAAATAGCACTCAGACAAGCTTTTAATCAACTCAAGCCTCCAAATGATACCTGGATCAATCAACCACTATTAAAAATGGATAGCATAGATCAAGAGGTGCATTTTGATACATATATTGGCATATTTTAGGATTAAAGGCAAAATTGTCAACATTAGGGCTAAAATTCGAAAGTCTCAAATCTAGAAATTGATTTCAGAATCATGTTCTACTTGAAAAATAAAGTTCACAGGAGAAAATCTCATTAAAATCAAATTTAAATTGAACGAGAAATCAATAGTTAAAGTTTGGAAAACATAGCCCAAAACCCCCAATTTTAGGTGATTACTTTCATGAAATCAAGGATAAAATCAAGATAATAATCATGGAAAATGGTTAATTTAGTGTTAGAAACACTTACCCAACACAAATATTCGAAACTCTTTCTTTAAAATCGCCCCAAAAAGCTTAGAAGTTCAAAAATGGGTTAAAATAGTGTTTCCTGAGTTTAAAACTGGCACAATATGAAAAGTGCTACGCGAACATGGAGCCCATCCCACGATCGCGGAGTGTAAAACTCCTAAGACCTCCGTGAACATGGAGAAGAGAGTCCCTGCTTCAGAAAAATGTGCACTAGCAAAAATCAAGTTTAACCAACTCGGAATTGGTACTCGAAACTCATCCGAAATCGAAATTTCACAAACTCTATGTATCCATACCAGAAAGAGTGATTTGGGCTCAACGGAATCGTCAAAAATCAATTATAAGGCCTTCTCGCCACATTACCGATTCAAGTCAATAAAACTAGTTTAAAATTTGAAATATCTAAACTGCCCTTGGAAATTCCAAAAAGTGTGACGAGATCATTTATAGTATTAGTTTCACCATCATGAACTATTAGAACTGTCAGAATTCCAATCCAAGCTTCCAAAATCCAAATGTTGACCAACATCAAACTTTGGTTCCGAAAATGACTAGAATCATAATATTGGGCCTAAAAATCTCATTTTAACACCAAATTCATTTTTGCAACCTCCAATAGTTTAGTTTTGATATTCTGAAGCTAATGGAATCGACGGATCCCTGACCGGACCTCTAAAACAAAGAATGACACAAAAACTTACTTTTTCAATAACTTAAACTTTCAAAAAGACTTAAACTCATATTTTTAAATTTTAAAACTCAGGATTCCAGTTTTAACAATTCAAATAATTCATATTAGGCCCAAAGCAACTAACGGAAGGGTAAAACGGTAAATTTACAAATAATGTCAAAAATAACCAACCAGGTCATTTCATAAGGGTTCACCATGAATAACAAAGCTAGCCTTAAACGCCAACTACTAGCCCCGAGTTGGTGGAAGAGTGCTTGTCACAAATTATGCGTTAGTACGTTGGAATATACTAAATATGTGAGATGTAATGCATATTTGAAATCATAATTCCATCATTCTTAAATATAACATATAAGTACATATAAGGTGAAAGATACATGCATAAAGTGAGCTTAAGCATGCAAAAGGAATATGGCTCAATATGAATAAGAGGCAATGCATGAGAAAACATAAGTAATAAAATCAGATGATAGAGTTATAAGCTTATTGGACTAAACCTTAAGCGACATATAATACCATGTTAGCTACTAAATAGAATCCAACGAACTCCTTCCATTAGGAAAATGTCAATGCACTCCTTCCACTAGGAGAAAGGGAATTGCCAAGGTAGATGTCCAAGACTTAGTAACTTTGCGATGACATCTTTCATAACTTATGGGCTTACGTAGATCCACTAACCTAGCCTACAAGGGCTCTATGGTTGAACATAGTTAGGGACATTGAAATTCAGATTTAAGAGGTCATGCCACAACAACGGGATGAGTCGCAATCTCTAGCTCTCTTGGTGTTAAGTCATCCCACGGGTTTAAAGCATAACTTAGAATCATAAGTAACAAATCATAAGAGCGGCATGAACTTAGAAACCACCAAGTGATGATTGTCCTTGAACCATAGAGACTTATCTTAACATATTTAGGACAATTGTCAACATGCTTATATCTTTGACAAACTTAAATTTAAAACTCTTCTTTAATTCCCTAATCATATTCATAAATCATATAAAACTTCACTTGAAAACTACGTGGACTAGTCTTTTTAAATGGAACAATCACAAATCGCATAAGACAAAAAGAAATTTCTCTTTTTAAGGACCATCAAAAATGCCCATCCTTTATCATTATCGAAACCCATCATGAGGTTATCATCAATAGCTCAAAACATATATCTATATACTTTGTAAAATAGTTTTAGGATATCATGACTAGCATTTAATAACATGAATATCATGAAATCATCATAAGCATGCATAATAACTTAAGGAACTTAAAGAAAAGGTAAAATACTTAAAAGGGAACTTTATGGTTGGAAAGGTACTTATAAATCAACTCACATACCTTGGGTAAAACATTGGAGAATCAGACCTTGAAGCTTTGAAGAAGAAATCTTAGAACCATAGCCTTTGCCCTAACTTATTCTTGAGAGCCTTTGCCTTAGAGAATTTTAGAGTGGAAGAATAAGTGATTGAATGAGGGACTTATGGATTTTAGGCTGATATAGGGCCATTTTTCACTCCCCAAAATGACATATTTTAGGAATAAGATTGACAGAAGTGACAAAGTTGTCCCTCATTAAAACTGTCGAATTCAACCTATGAAACCCCGCTTATGGGCCATAGGTCAACCCACGAGCCATAGGTCCCCTTCATCTGGTAACACATATGAAATTCCTGAAAACTAACTTTGCTAGACCCAAAACCTTGAAGCCTTGTTACGGATTGTGGTTGGACTCGTAGAGTCTTTCCACACTTAGCCTTTTTTTTTTTCAAGTCCTAGTCCACGAACCACCCTATGGACCACATCCTATTTTATGGGCCATTTGGAATCACAAAGGTCACCTTCCAGCAAACTCCAAATTTCTCACGATATTATCTTTGAGCCATAATAAATCCTACGAGCCATCACTTGGTCCATGGATTAGCCCACTCTTGGAAACTTTTCCCCTTCCTGAAGTCCCATTTTTAAGGACCAATCCTACGAGTCTATGTCGCCCCCATAAACCAGACTCTAGTTCATTTTTAGGCAAACTTTTCTGCACACAAGGTTCCTAAACTATGGACCGTTACAATATTCTCCCATTGGGAACAATTGTCCTCAAATGTACTTAAAGGCTAAAGAGTAAACTAGCAACTACCAACCCAGTAAACATGCAAAAATGCACGCTAAACCTCATTTCTCAAACTTATCAAATTTCACACTTAAAGCATGTCTCGAAATAGTCCACAAACATCAAAATAAATGCATACATCATGAAAAAGTAAAATGCATGCAATTTGAGGTTGTAGGAAGAATTTCTTGATACCTTAGGCTTGAGTAGATGGAATAGATGTGGATAATGCTTCATCGTATCTACTTTTGCTTCCCATATAACACTCTTAACTTGTTGGTTTCTCCAAAGCACTTTGACAGATACAACTTCCTTGTTCCTTAGCTTTTTCACTTACCAGTCTAGTATTTCAATCACTACTTCTTCCTAACTCAAATCCTCGTCAATGTTCACATCATGGAAAGGAACTATTAAACTTGGATCACCTATGAATTTCCTCAATATCAACACATGGAAGACCGGATGAATCAAACGCATCTCATAAGGTAGATCCTGCTCATACGCCACTTTTGTGACTCATCTCATCACCTTGCAAGGCCCCAACCTAGGGCTCAACTTTCCTTTCTTACCGAACTGGATCATACCTTTCATAGGAGACACCTTCAAGTAGACCTAATCACCAACTTAGAACTCAAGACCCCTTTTTCTCAAGTCGAAAAAACACTTTTGTCAGCTTTGGGCTGTTTGCAACTCCTCCCTTATGCTTTTAACTTTCTCCATAACATTCATCACCAAGTCTGGTCCTATTAATGCCACCTCACTGACTTTGAACCACCTGATAGGCAATCTACACTGTCTACCATAAAATGCCGCAAATGTTTCCATCCCAATACTTGCATGAAAGCTATTATTGTAGGCAAACTCGATAAGTGGCAAATGCTCATCCCAACTCTCCTTAAACTGCGAAACACAAGCTCTTAACATGTCTTCTAATATATGAATAGTCCTTTCGGCTTACCCGTCAGTTTAGGAATAAAAAGCAGTACCCAACTTCACCTTAGTGCTAAGTCCATTTTGAAAAGACTTCCAAAAATGCGAAGTGGATTGGACTCTACAATTTGATATGATGGATAATGGAATCCCATGCAACCTCACCAACTCTTGGATATACAAGCAGGCGTAGTCCTCGGCACTAAATGTAGTCTTGACCAATAAGAAATGAACCAACTTTGTCATGCGGTCAACTATCACCCATATGGAGTCAAAATGTCTTTTGGTCTTTGGCAAACCAACTAAGAAGTCCATGCTAATCCCTTCCCACTTCTAAGTAGGAATGTCAATGTCTTGTGCTATTATACCGGACCTTTGGTGTTTAACTTTGACTTATTGGCAATTAGCACACTTGGACACGAATTGAGCAATGTCCTTCTTCATTCTATTCCACAAATAAATCTCCTGCATTTCTTTATACATCTTTGTAGTGCCAGAACGGATGAATTATGAAAGTTATGGGATTTTTCCATAATCAAGTTTTTCAACTCACCATTATTGGGCATGCACAACCTCCCTTGATACAAGAGTACACCATCTCCCCCTTGTAAAGAAACTTTTATCTTTCCATCTTTCACTAGGGCTTTCAACTCAACCAAGGCGGGATCACGATCTTTCTTAGCCTTCACCACATCAGCTAAAGAAGATGTGCACCCATGAAGAACCATTGCACCACCGCTTCCAGACTCACTCAATTTCACTCCCAGTCTATCCAATCAACGAACATCTTTGGCTAACTCCCTTTTTCCATCATCTTCAAGATGAGACACACTGTCCATGGAAACTCTACTAAGGGTGTTAGCTACCACATTGGCCTTTCTGGAGTGATACTTCATGCTCAAGTTATAATCTTTGAGTAGCTCTAACCACCTTTATTGTTTCAAATTGAGATCCTTTTAGGTGAACACATGTTGGAGGCTATTGTGGTAGGTAAAGACGTCCACATGAACTCCATAAGCCACAAGTTCAAGGTCATGAGTCAAGTAATCCTTCTCATGCACTTTCAACTGCCATGAAGCATAGGCAATAACTTTACCATTTTGCATTAACACACAATCCAACCCGATTCTTGATGCATCATAGTACATGACGAACCCATCAATCCCTTCTAGCAATGTCAATATTGGGGCTGCAGTTAATTGATCCTTCAAAGTTTAGAAACTCCTCTCACATTTATTCATCAACACAAACTTAGCTTTTTGTTGAGTTGGTAAGTGGAGACGAACAATGGAGAAATCTTGCACAAACCTTCTATAGTAACTAGCTAGGCCTAAGAAACTCCTTATGTTAGTAGGAGTCAATGGCCTTGGCTAGTGTTTCACTGCTCCAGTCTTCTTAGGATTAACCTTGCACCTTCATTAGATACCATATGTCCAAGGAAGGCAAGTTCATCTATCCAAAACTCACATTTGTCAACTTTGCATAAAGTTTCTACTCCTTCAATATTTGTAATACTACTCTCAAGTGTTCCATATATTCTTGCTCATCTTGGGAGTAGATAAAGATTTCATAAATAAACACCATGATGAACATGTCGAGGTAAGTCTTGCACACCCAATTCATGAGGTTCATAAATACCGTTGGTGCTTTACTAAAGACAAGCGACATCACCACAAACTCAAAGTGACAATACCTAGTTCTGAATTTCGTCTTAGAAATGTAACTTTCTCTTACCCTCAATTGATGATAATCGAATCTCATATCAACCTCACAGAAATGAATATCCCTTTGCAATTGATCAAACAAATCATCTATTCTCGAAAGGAGGTACTTATTCTTGATGGTGACCTAACTGAGTGGCCAGTAGTCAATGCACATACGGAGCGACCCATCCTTCTTCCTTACAAGTAATATCAGAGCACCCTATGGAGACTGACTAGGTATAACAAAACCCCTCTCCAACAAATTCCTTAATTTCTCTTTTAACTTATTCAACTCTGTGGGATCTATTCTACATGGAATAGGTTGAGTATCAAGTAAGAGGTGTATACCAAAGTCTATTTCCTTTTAGAAAGGAACATCTCGTAACTCATCCGGAAAGATATCGAGAAACTCATTTACAATGGGGACCAACTCAAGAGAAGGAACTTTGGAAGTTATATCTTTGAATCTTACTAAATGGTAGATACATACCTTGGAAATAATTTGTGGGCCTTTAGGAAGGAAATGAACCAACCCCTACATGAAGAGTTACTGCCCTCCCATTTAAGAATTGGCTCATTGGTTAATTGGAATTTGACCCTATGGGTTCTACAATCACTAGAAGTATAGGAAGCATGCAAAAAATCCATCCCAATAATCATATCAAAGTTTATCATGGAAAACTCAACCTTATCACATGAGACCACTTTATGCAAGATGGAAATGAGACAACTTCTATAGACTCTTCATGCTATAATGGACTCTCCTATGGGGTTACTCACCTCATAAGGCTTTTGGAGGACTTAAGGACATGTATGAAACTTATTATCAAGGAATGGGGTTACAAAAGATATGTTTTCTCCTGGATCTAAAAGTGCATATGCATCAAAATCAAAAACTCTTATCATATGGGTGACCACGTCCAAAATTTCTTTGACCTCTTCACTACCATGAAGAGCATAGAACTAGTTGGTCCTTTAGATGCCTTGGGTTTTACCCTTTTTTCATTAGGTCCTTGTGCCACTGCTTAAACAATCCTTGGCATGGTGGCCGGGCTTCCCACAAGTGAAGCAAGCACTGGACCTGACTGGACATTCTCCTTTATGGCGTCTTCCGCACTTAAAGAATCTTGGACTTTTGGTGTTAGGAGCAATCCTTTGTTCTTTGTAGTCCAAGGAGTAGGAGTGTTGGTGGATCCTTGCCCACTTTGCTTTTGGACACATGTCCATGTTTGTGACTGGTTGAACAACATTAACATAAGCCCTCAACAGTTCGTCTTTCTAGTCCAGCATTTTATTATATTCTATAATATGATCACCCATGATATTTTTAGCACTTTACCACTGGCCCTCCTAATAGTAGTCTTGCCAACCTGAATCTTGAATTCTTCTTCCTAATTAGCTCTTATAA
>JAPFFP010042584.1:0-13986 GCA_026153255.1 Solanum medicagineum
ATTGTTTATTTGCTTTAAGACATGTTGACGGTTGAAATCCCTTATAATATGTATAGAAAGCGCATAGTTACAGGTTGATTCTCCTGAGCCTTATTGGCAACGGGTGCCAGTCCGCCCTAACGGGACTTTGGGGCATGACACCATGGGTAGTCTAGCTCATGTTAATGATGGTGGCAAAGAGATGGCTAGAGAAGTTCACCAGTTGGCTAGATTGGGGGTAAGGTTAGATGAAGTTGAAAATGGTGGTGTAGTGGTTGTTGATGGTTCGAAATCTTCTTTGGTTGAGGAGGTAAAGTCAAAACAAGATTTTGACCCCGCATTGTTAGAGTTGAAGGCCTTGGTGAAAGATGGTAAAGTGGAGGTTTTCTCCCAAGGGGGAGATGGTGCCTTAGGTACCAAGGTAGTTTGTGTGTGCCTAATATTGGTGACTTAAGGGAGTTGATGTTGAAGGAGGCCCATAATTCATCCTACTCTATTCACCCCGGTTCTACAAAGATGTATAGAGACTTGAGGGAGATGTATTGGTGGGGTGGAATGAAGAGAGATATTGCCAAGTTCATATCCGGATGTCACAATTGCCAACAAGTGTAAGCCGAACATCAAAGGTCGGGTGGCCTAGCCCAAGACATAGAAATTCCTACTTGGAAGTGGGAAGAGATCAACATGGATTTTGTGGTTGGGTTGCCTAAGACTAAGAAATACTTTGACTCTATTTGAGTTGTTGCGGATAGAATGACAAAGTCGACTCACTTTCTACTGGTCAAAACTACTTATGGTGCCAAAGATTATGCTAAGTTGTACATCTATGAGTTGGTCAGATTGCATGGGGTACCCTTGTCTATTATTTTGGATCATAGTGACTCAATTCACTTCACACTTTTGGACGTCCTTCCAAAGAGGTCTTGGTACAAAGGTTAAGCTTACCATGACTTATCATCCTCAAACCGATGGTCAAGCAGAGAGGACTATCCAAACTCTTGAGGATATGCTTAGAGCTTATGTTTTGGAGTTTAAGGGCAGTTGGGATGAACATCTTCCACTTATTGAGTTTTCTTACAACAATAGCTACCACTCAAGCATTGGTATGGCACACTTTGAAGCTTTATATGGTAGGCATTGTAGATCCTTGGTTTGGTGGTTTGAAGTGGGGGAGATGGCCTAGCTAGGTCTGAATTTGGTCATGGAAGCCTTGGAGAAGGTGAAGTTGACAAGGGAGAGAATGAAAAACAGCCCAAAGTAGACAAAAGTCCTACTCGATCTTAGGAAAAGAGATCTTGAGTTTAAGGTTGGTGATTGGGTTTACTTGAAAGTCTCACCCATGAAGGGTGTGGTCTGGTTTGGCAAGAAAGGGAAATTAAGCCCAAGATTTGTGGATCCTTATAAAGTTTTGAGGAGAGTGGGTAAGGTCGCATATGAGTTGGAGTTGCCTATGGAGATGAATATGGTCCATCCGGTCTTCCATGTGTCCATGCCGAGAAAGTGTGTGGGTGACCCAAGTGCTATAGTACTCTTGGATATTGTGGGTGTTGTAGAATATAATTTGACCTATGAAGAGGTCCCAGTGAAAATTTTGTATAGACAAGTGAAAAAGTTGAGAAAGAAAGATGTAGCTTCCGTCAAGGTCATTTGGAGGAACCAAGTTGAAAGTGCCGCCTGAGAAGCCGAGGCAGACAGAAGAAAGGGATACCCATATCTCTTCCACTCTACTCAAGCCAAAGGTACTAATTAAAGTCCCCTATATGATTTCAAGTCTTAAGTTTCAGCCCTTATGTCATTTCGCATGCATTCATGTTCATGTTAACAAGTTTATGGTGATTTTTGACATTTATGTTGAGATTTGTTAAAACAATGTTTAAATGCATTTGTTGCATTTATGTCGGGCTGAAATCTTCATGATTACTTATCTTATGCATGTTTCTTTGACATTTGGGGACAAATATTCCCAAGGGGGTGATATTGAAAAGCCCCAAAAATGTGCTTCAAAATGCCCATAATCGTACTTTCTATATACCTCAAAATCCGTGCATGACATCAAAAATTTGACTCCATATTCTCAATCAGGAGGCAAAATTGAGTGGAAAATGAGTATAACCAAAATTTTAGAGGACCCATAGCGAAAAATAATTTTTGCTAATTTCTGATTTTCAGAGAGCATCTGTGCCCTGGCCGCGACGCGCCAGGGGCGCAGAGCAGGAGCAGTGTAAAAATTTCCTTCGCATTTGGTCCGCGTCATCAACTGGAAGCAGACTAGTACAAATTTTCCTTACATTTTCTCTTTTGGCCAACGGAATTTGGGTCACAGCGCCATGCTCACTTAAGGTGAAATCACCCGTACTTAGCCATTTTTCAACTCTATACCTCACAAAACCCTCTCTCAAACCACTCTAAGACTCTACCAATTCCCTTATTCAAATCTAAGGATCTCAAGCTCAACTTTGGAACTCAAGGATTCATTTCAAGCTCAAAAACTACTTCAAGTTCACCTCTAGGAAGTCAAGGCTTAAGGTATGTGGGTCGTATCCATTTGGTCCTTTCACCCATGGAGCCCAACCTTCCCTTTTCATGAAAATTGCATGCTTTCAAGTTGTATTACCTATGGGTATCTTTTACTATGAATTATAAGTATAAATTGTGTTGGGGTTTTATGAAATATTGCTTGATTATGCATGACTATCTTTTTCAAGCTTATACCATGAATTGATTTTGTCTATTGATACTATGCATGCTTTGAGCTATGAAACCATGAACTTTTATGAGCTTTTGTGATGGAATTCAAGGTACCCACATGAGGGTTTTACTACATGTTAGTGGGTTGATTTGCATTAAGTTTACTCATCTTATTTCGCTCTTGAATTTCATGATTTTGAACAAGTATCATGAACCTACCATGTGTTTGATAAAATCTCAAGTCAAGAATTCTCATGTTATTGATGATATATTACATGATTTACAAGTCAAGTGACTTCATGATGATTAAGGGCTTTCAAGTATGTATTGAATTCATGAAAAGTATCTATGACGTTGCAAGTATCAAGTTAACCCCTATTTCAAGATTTTTTACCTCTTGTGAGCCATTCATATTAAAGCAAGGGATCATGTATGATTGTTATCTACTTTCATGTTCAAGTTAGGCTCACTATTAGAGGTCAAGCATGTTTATGAGCTACTCAAGTCATGTTATTATGTCTCTTACAAGTTATTCATGTTATGACTAAAGTATGACTATTTCAAGTATTCCATGGGATTTGACTTAGCACCGACTGAGACTTGAGATGGGGGCTCGACTCAAGCGGTCCTTATGTAAAGTCTTAGTCTCTAAACTATATGCCACCATAGGATTATACATGATCTCTCTTATGGCTTTCTGGTAGATCCATCAAGTTATACCACCCCTTGTCGAGGGGGTGACATGCCTCGATCACCTTGACAAGGAGGTGACGTGCCTCGGACTATTTATTGTATGGCTACCATGGCAAGTAGACCATACCTTGTCGAAGAGGTGACATTCCTGGATCACCTTACAAAAGGGGTGACATGCCTTGGATTCCAAGTAGTAGCTCACTTGGTCTATGTCGGGTAAGGTCTCTTCCCGCATATGTATTATATATTATGCAAGTTGAATGTTTTATAAGCATGTTTTATTACAAGCATTGATCGTGCATGCCATGTTGATATTATATATATTCATTGCTTATGATTATGCATTCTGAACATATTAGCTTATGTCTATGTTGCATTGCATCCCGCATACTTAGTACATTCAAATGTACTAATGCATACTCTATGCCTACATAATATTACCGTGTCGGGACCGGAGCTCCTTTCGATCATCTCCACGTGGCTAGTTTGGTACTTCAGAGATAAGCATTGGTGAGTCCTCAAGTCCGAGGACACTATCTTCATTACTCTTGCTATTTTGAGACTTCATTATGTTTAACACTTGTTGTTATTATGAGGGTGAGCCCGGAAAGTGTCTTGGCCCCTGCGCCATTCCATGTTAGAGGTGTTATTGGATATTATGATGTACTTATGCTACAACCTCGACTCTTTTATGCTTTTATAAATATCATGATTTCCCATAGTCCCGCTTTCTTTTATATTTTATCTCTTGTTATCGTTTATTTTTCTTGTACGACCAAGGATGTGTGATTGATATGCTAAGAGGCTTGTTTGGGGACCCTTCGGGTTCTCATTCGCCGTGTCATGTCTAGGCCCCAGGCTTAGGTCGTGACAGTTTTGAACTGGGCTTCTCTGTCTAAATTGATGGATATAGGAACCCCGTGCAATCTAACAATCTCCTTAATGTAAAATTTGGCATAGTCCTTAGTTGTATCAATCGTCTTTGACAAGTAAAGCTGACTTGGTCATTCTTTCTACTATTACCCATATCGAATCATGTTGTCTACGAGATCGGGGTAAGGCTATTATGAAGTCTATGTTAGTAGTCCCCCACTTTCACTCTGGAATTTCAATATTTTGAGCCACACCACAAGGCCTTTGGTGATCCACCTTAACTTACTAGCAATTTGGGCATCTAGATACGAACTCGGCAATGTCCTTTTTCATGCCACCCCACCAATAAACCTCTCATAAATCTCAATACATTTGTATTACACCTGGGTGAATAGAGTATTTGGCGTTATAAGCCTAAGCCAAAATCCTATCTCTAAGGCCATCAACACTTGGTACAGATAGTCTGCCTTGGTATCTCAAGACTCCATCTCCCTTTTTTGCAAACACTAATACCTTATGGTTTTGAACATCTTCTTTCAACTGAAGGAGGATAGAATCCTGGTCTTGCTTCTCTTTCACTTCCACCACTAAGGACAACTCTACCTTATTTTTGATAATTTCACCACCTTCGTTAGAATGCTCAATCTGAAATCCCAAGCATACCAGTCTATGCACTTCCTTAGCTAGTTCTTTCTTTCCATCCTCAATGAGTGCAGTGCTCCACATTGTACTATAATAGCTTTACCTAGGTGATACGGGATGCTCATGTCATAGTCATTCAATAGCTCCAACCATCTCCTCTGTCTCAAGTTCATCTCTTTATGACTGAATACACATTGCAAGCTCTTATGGAGAACATGTCCACATGCACACCGTAAAGATAGTGATTCTGAATTTTGAGAGCAAACACCACGGCAGCAAGCTTAAGATCATGAGTTGGGTACTTCTTCTCATGAGTCTTAAGTTGTCTTAAGGAATATGCTATCACCTTGCCTCTTTACATTAATATGTGCCCCAAGCTAACTCTAGAAGCATCACAGTATACAACCAAGCCATTTGCTCCCTCGGGTAGGGATAAAATCAAAGTTATAGTCAGCCTAGTTTTCAACTCTTGGAAACTCTTCTCACAAACATCAGACCATATGAACTTAACCTTATTTAGACTTAGCTTAGTGATGTCACCCAACACTACTACTCAAAGGTAGAAGGGACGGTTGTCATCAGCATATTACCCAACTTTAGAGGTCAGGGTCGAATTGCACAGGGAATAATGTATTGACAAATGAGCAGAGCAAGGACCTATGGCTACTAGATTTTGGGTCGATATGCAAGTACCAAGCAAGAATTCTAACTAATCTTGGGGGACACTAAACTGACAACTACTCTTACAAATAATTGGGTAAGGATTGATCAAGAAAGGGAGCAAGTAGGTCAGATATGGAAATCAATCAAAGCTCAATCGATCCATCACAGATAGCATAAAATTGACCTAGTCTAGGTTACTTATAGTCACTCTAGCTAGGGGAATGAAGTTTCACAAGATCCAACTACGGCCTATCATGCATGATACTCAAAGACACGCCTGACTTGAACAACAAAAACCAAAACACCCAAGACCTCAGCCGTTGAGTTCCTTTTAAGGATCTCAACTTATAAACCCATGACTATTATGCAATCTTCACCCTCAACTACACCCACTAGAGAAATAATTAAAGAACTAAGCTAAATTTAAAGAGCTACCTCAAATCTAATTAATACAAGAAGATATGCAAGAACCCATAAATCAATTCAAGGAATATGAGAAATTTGGTAGAACCCCTCTTAATTTTGCAAGTAAATCATCAATTAAGCGTGAAAGCAAGAGAAATAAAGACCCATATATAAATTAACAACCAAGCGTCAATTAAATCTAAAAATTTAGAATTTTAAGAAGAAGGAAAGAAAGAGTGAATGAAAGATAATACAAGTGAAGCCCACACTCTTCAATCCACTCAAGAATTTATAGAAAACTTGTTCTAAATCCTCACCCTAAACTAAAATCTATACTAAGGTGTGTTCTTCTTCTTCTTCTCTAGTTCATCTCTCTATGAATTTTATGTCTCACTATGAAGAATAAGGATTTGTAGTGCATGTCTATGTGATTTGTAGGACTGAAAATGGTAAAAATCCAAAACTGTCCCGATGCTGGTCACTGCAACAAACCGCGATCGCGGAGGTTGTGTCTCCATAAGCTCTGTGTTGCGCCTGGTACTAGCACGTTTACGCTTTTCTATATGTTATGACACCACGATTGCAGGATTGAAGGCCATGTTCACAGAGTGTATCAGCTGCCACTACCATTTTGTGCATTTCAACTCCTTTTGGCTCCAATTTAGCTCCAATCTTCAATTCTCCTTAGCCAAGCAAAATCTAACCCATAAGTACCTGTAACATACACCATTCAAAGCATACTTAGCCTCAAGCTATGCACTTATCAATACCCCCAACTTAATACTTTGCTTATCCTTAAGCCAAACAAAACCAAACTTGGTAAGCTAGCAATTTAAGCACACAATCCCAATTCACTTTTACAAAAAACAAGATCATGATTATGACAATGGCTGGTACAAACAATTAGCACTAGTGTAAGGATGCCTATCAAGTAACTCCCTCATTTCAAAAGCATATTTTTCAATTCAAAGAACAATTTCTAGGGATGACTAAGTGACAACAGGAATTCTCAAGGAATGACTCAAACTCCTAGTCAACTAGCAAGTTCTAGTTGATTCAAACATAGAGAAGCATCCATATCACCAATTCGTGTCAATTTGCATGTCCTCACAAAAAAAAAAGAAAGTGCCCAAAACACACACAATTATTTATAATAGACAAGGGACAAGGACTCAAACACTTACACTCAACAAAAGAACATCGTGTGTACACAAATGCCACACCATAGGCTTGCCTTTACTTTCAATCAACAATGACTCAATTTCATTTGGTTGGAAATATCAAAGGACTTTTTCGGCTTGTAATGTAGGCTAAGGGGTACGGTTGGATACGATTTGGACAATAGTGACTAACCCTCCTTAAGTCACATACACAACATTCATTCTTTTTCAACTTTTTCACTCTTTTCTTTTTCGCATAACACACCAATAAGCATTTAACCCTTCTTTTTCATTTAGGTGCCCCACTTGCAACCATTTTTCAACACTTAGGATGATTATTTTCACTTAAGCATTTTTGTTCTTCATTTTCTTTTCATTTTGCAAGCACTCTTTTTCTTTTCTTTTCATTCCTCCATTCATTTTTCTTTTTCTTTTCACAAGCCTCCAAGCGGTAGACACCCTTCCTTTTTCTCCTACATCACCCCCAACTTAGGCTTAAAGCCTCATTTGTCACAAGCATGTAAAACTCAAGGAGGGATAAGGGTTCAAAAGAGGGATATCTTTTCATAAAGGTTCAAGGCCTGTAATTAAGGTTGTCAATTGAAAGGATTAGGCTCAAAAGGGACACTAGGGATAAATCAAATGCATTTTGTGGTTATTTAGGTTAAGTGGACTCAATTAAAACCAAAGAATTCCTAAGATCATTTCCCAACCAAAGTCTATTCAAAAACCAACATTTCAAGACCAACAAGGCAAGTACTAGGTGACACAAGTACACACAAGGAACAAAACAAAACCACATATGACATGAAAATTGAAAAAGAAGGGATCAATTTAGCTCTCAAGAAAGGTACAAAGGACTCACTTTTCAAATATATCCATCTAGCAAGTAAGAGTCACAAAAAGAGTTAAAGTGTTGTCTCAAAATCATCTCAAATCCATTTTCTTTCAAAAATTAGAGGGGTATATATTTTCACAATCCACAACACTTACTAAAAATGCTAGTACGAAGCAAGTCACAATCCCTAATGTATAACTCCAACAAGAGTCAATGGCTACTCAGACTTTACCAAAGACAATATTTTACACACATACTCACATATCTAATCGACAATTTTTCCTTAAGAATGTCACTCAATCCATTATAGGAAACCGTCGATTATGCACACCATAAAAACAAAATAAGATTCTACCAAATCTACTAAAATAGTTAAACCTAAACCAATATATACAGGCCCGGCAAGGGCATACCATAATCACATAAATCAAGGTCGACAAGGGCACATCATTAATATAAAACAAGCAAGAATCTACAAGTGCCAACATATCTAGAGTATATAAAATGGAAACAAGAGTCACAATCAAGTCATAAGAGTACCCCCCCCCAACTAAATATTATATTATATCGTCATAGCACAGTCACAAAATAAAAGAGAATATGAGGGATTCCCTGAAATGATCACTCGATGCTTGAGCCTGAAGAGATGTCAACTCATCATCAAGATCTAAAGAACTGGACCTACATAGCTGCCTCAACTTACTAATCATTTTGTTTAGGAATCTGCTCTTCTTCTTCTTCTTCTCATGCTCTCGGAACTTCTTCTTCCTTCTCTCTATCTTTCCCTGGCTCCGGCTCATGTGCTCAAGCTAGTCACTTATAGTCCTCTAAGCAGCTAAAACTAATGCAAGTGTAGGATGGTCGTCTGTTGTAGCTCCTACTGGTCCTATAGGAAGGCCTGCAACTAGTTGTTGATCTTCTCATCCATCCCATGAAGCTGAGATGATAAGTATCTTATAGTAGGAGGACCAAACTGAACTGGTCCCGAAGAAACTGAAGGACCTACAGCTCCTGAAGTAGGCTCCGCTACCTCTGCTCCTAGTTATGTGAACTGCCCAAAAAGGGATCTAGAACATCAATCCACTTCTTCTTCTGCCCTCCTAGGCCTCCTCTCTTCTTTAATGGATAGATATCTTTGGCCAGCTTCTTCTCTTCATCAGTCAATAGGACAGGTACCCCTACCTCATAGCACAATCTGGAAATCAGTGAGGGCTACACTAAGCTCTTGCCCCTCTCTTGGGCCGCTTCTGCAATCTGATCTACTATAATTTGTCCCACATTGACCTGAAGACAATCCAAGATGGATGCTATGACAAGTGCACAATCCAAAGTTACCTCTGTGTTATGTGTAGAGGGAATGACCTGAGCACAAATGAAAGCCAACATCTAGCTTCCACCATGAACTCATGTGAGTCAATACCTCTAGGAGAAGTGAACCACTCTGGAAAGACATGCAACTTGTCAACCAACCACTGAGCACTCAACTCTTGATATCTCTCTTTGTACACCCGATTGCAGCATTCGGTAGCCCATAGATGGTATTGATAATCGTCAAACTGAAATCAACTCTCACTCCTTGGATCATGATAGCCATCTCCTCTCCAAAGTTAGTTTTCCAAGCATTGGCATAGGACTCAGCAAATATGGTGTGATTAGCTTTGATAGGTCCATCAGCAAAGCATAGCCAAGCCAAAGTCTAAAGCCATCCAAAGAAATCTGGTATCTTTTCCTCCACTAAACAAATTCCCCTCTCTCATATCACAGGATGGCCCAAATACTCATTATACTTTTTGGAACATTTGGCTGAGAAGAATCGGCTTTGATCAAAGTAGGGGAAAGATGTCATTCTCATGAAATGCTTGCTAGGGATCTATTACCAACCAATTTAGACCTACAATCAAAACCAACACAACAAAAACATCTTATAGACATTTAAATCATATATTAGCAAAGATTTAGACTAAGAGAGCTATCTAGAAATGATTTGGATCAAATATTGAAGCATTATTGTTGCTGAAATAGTGAATATCTGGTCTCTATGTTCGTGGCTAATCAAGTGTTATCACGGAATTCAAGCTACTCCACGCCTCCGCCTTTGTGAAAGGATATCCGCATTTGCGAAGAACAGAGAGTTTCCAAAACACCCACATTTATGGATTAGGGCCCGTGATCACAGAGAGCAGCAGTCGCCAGAATTTAAACTTTAGAGAGGTATTTCATCGAGCACATGGAGGGCACGCAATTTAATCATGTTTCAAACAAACTAGTAACCCCCCTCCACTGCCGGCTAATTCCTCCCCAACAATATACAATAACTCCCTCAGCTACAATATACAATCAAGCATGAAAGTATACTTCAATTTTACATACTTAGGCTTGAAAATCATCTCCAAAAATCCCTAGAGGGATTGCACCATAGTAACAAAAGTTTGCCCTAAAGAGCAATACTGGACAAGAGCACTTAGGTTTCAAATTTCCACAACTAGGTATGAAAGTTTTGGCTATAAAGCATTACCATAGTTATAAAAGTTTGAAGTTGCACCGATTACCATGAACATGAATAAAGATGAAGTAGAATGGCATACCTTAAAGCAGATAACCAAAAAGGATGAAGAAAAGGAGAGCATTAAGAGATTTCCTTTGAATTTTTCGAGTTGAAAGGGGTTGTCAGAGAACCTTTGACTCGTGTTCTCCTTTTCTGCAATTGAAGGACAAAGTCATAAGTGACTTGTCTTTTCATTTAACTGGATCTGTCAATTCTCTGCCTTCGCGGACCTCAAGAATGATCGCCTCGCATCACTGAATCTACAACTCCACGTTCGTGGAACAAGACAGCTTTCGTGAAATTTATCTGGGTGCCAGATCTGGGCAAGTTTTCTGCAACTTTGGGCGATCCCTGGCCCACTTGGGCATTTCACCCTTGGCAATGGGCGATGCTCTGGGCCCAAAGTGCGAGCAAAATGGCCCAGTTTCATCCTTTTGCCATTTGTATTAGTATTTCCACCCAGTTTTTCAATCCCAGTCATCTTGGCACTTCAAAACTTGTGTGATGCCACTACCTAAGACTTGAAAATTGTGAGGGTTATCCAAAAATGAAAAATGAAAATTAAGAAGCTACTCTAAAAATTTAAGAGATAAGAATTATTAAAATATGAACAAAAATTGATTCACTGCCCATATGTTTCCACTTTGAGGCAATGAAGCTCCTCCCCAATTTCAAGATTATTATTCATTTGAGCTCATGAGAAGGGTGATGAGAGACCATCAACATTTTCCACTGATCTCTCCATGTTGAGGACTTGAATTGTCTACCCATCTTGTCATCAACTTTCCTCTTAGATTCCTTGGGTGGACATAGGAGTGTCAAAAGGTCTTATTCAATTTGAGCTTTGAACCTTATGGCCTCCAAGTAGGAAATACTCCCAACTTCAAATGAACCAAAGTTGCCATTTAAGATTTCCATTACTTGCTCTTGCAACTTTAGTATCATTACCTCAATTTTGGCTTCTTTGACAATTATTTGGCTTGAAGAAAGCATAAGCCCCATACCTCTTCCATGCCAAGCTTCACTCCTTCTATTTGAGACTCCAACACATAGTTCAACACCTTTTAGCTAGGAGCCTCACTCACTTCATTGCTTAGTTTCAAGTTGACCTCCAAAACATCAATTTCTGATTCGACCAATCTAACTCGTAACCTTTAGCAACAAGCAAGCTCTTGAGATCATCCCTCGTGTTGAGCAATTGGTGCCTTTGTGCCACTTCTTTGGAAAGTCTAAGATTCAAGTTGGTGATCCAATATTGACTCACAACACTCTTATCTCTATTCACTTCACACCATGTTGCTCACCATGAAGTGCAATACTCCGAAGGAGATAGAAAAAGGGCTTACATTCCTCAAGCAAGTGTTCATCACAATTAGCCATACAACAAGAAAGAAAAACAAAGAAAACAAAAAGAAGTACTCACTAATCAAATCAAAAAAAGTAGAGTAAAAGTCCTAAATCAACTCAATACGCCTAGTGTTCCCCAGCAATGGCCATTTTTTATGTCACTCAACCCTACTACTCAAAGGAAGAAGGGGCGGTCGTCATCAGCATATCACCCAACTTTAGAGGTCGGGGTCAAATCCCACAGGGAATAATGTGTCAGCAAATGAGTGGATCAAGGACATACGAGTACTAGATTTTGACTCGATAGGCGAGTACCAAGCAAGAATTCTAACTAAACTAGGGGATACTAAACTAACAACTGCTCTTACAAACAATTGGGTAAGGTTTGATCAAGCAAGAGAGCAAGGATACGGGATATGGAAATCAGTCAAAGCTCAATCGATCCATCACACTTAGCATCAAATTGGCCCTATAGGTAGGGTAGGTTGCTTGTAATCACTCCGGCTAGGGGAATGATATTTCAGCAGAGCCAACTATGGCCTATCACGCAGGATGCTAAAAGACACGCCTGGCTTGAACACCAAAAAGCAAAAACAACTAAGACCTTAGTTGTTGAGTCCCTTTTGAGGATCTTAACTTATAAATCCATGACTATTATGAAATCTTCCCCCTCAAATACACCTGCTAGAGCAGTAATTGAAGAACTAAGCTAGATTTAAAGAGCTACCTCAAATCTAATTCATACAAGAATATATGCAAGAACCCATAAATCAATTCAAGCAATAAGAGCAATTTCGGAGAAACCCTCTTGATTTTGCAAGTAAACCATCAATTAAGCATGAAATCCAGAGAAATAATCAAGACTCTTATATAAATTAACAACCAAGCTTCAATTAAATCTACAAATTTAGCATTCAGGAACAAGGAAAGAAAGAGTGAGTGAAAGATAATACAGGCCGCACTCTTCAATCCACTCAAGAATTTGTAGAGAACTTGCGTTAAATCCTCACCCTAAACTAAAATCTACACGGAAGTATGTTCTTCTTCATCTCTAATTCATCTCTCTATGAATTTTATGTCTCACTATGAAGAATAAGGGTTTGGAGTGCGTGTCTATGTGATTTTTAGGACTGAAAATGGTGAAAATCCAACTTTTCCCCGACGCTGGTCATTGCAACATTTCGCGATCCTACTCATCATTCTGTGATTGTGGAGGTTGTGTCTTTTTAAGCTTCACTTTTGTGCCTGGGACTAGCGTGTTTGCTCTTCTCTACAAGTTATAACTCCACAACCATGGGATTGAAGGCCGCGTTCGCAGAGTGTATTTGCTACCAGGTACCATTTTGTGCATTTCAACTTTTTTTTTTGCTCCAATTCAGTTTCAATATTCAATCCTCCTTAGCTAAGCCAAATCTAACTCATATGTACCAGTAACATACACCATTTAAAGTATAATTAGCCTCTAGTTATAAGATTAACAACACAAAATCATATAAAAAGAGCAAGTAATAAGTACAAGTTATGCACACATCACTTAGTCAAGGGAGTTGAGATAGAAGAAAACCCCTCTACAAAATGCTTGCAGTAACCTTTCAAACCCAAGAAACTCCTTATCTTTGTTGGAGTTATGGGCCTTAGCCAGCTCTTTACAACCTTAATCTTTTGAGAATCGACTTGGATGCCCTCACCTGAAATAATATGACCCAAAAACGCCACAGATGCTAACCAGAACTCACATTTTAGAAAATTTTGCATATAATTGATTGTCCTTAAGGGTCTGAAGGATGATTCTAATATTTTTGGCATGCTTCTTCTCACTAAGAGAGTAGATCAGGATGTCATCTATTAACATAATGACGAACATATCTAAGTACGGCCTCTCAACACGCTATTCATAAGATCCATGAAAGTTGTTGGGGCATTAGTCAGTCCAAATGACATGATTAAGAACTCATAATGACCATAATGGGTTCTGAAGGTTGTCTCTGTCACGCCCTAAGTCCCGTTAGGGCGGACTGGCACCCGTTGCCAATGAGGCCCGGGAGAACCAACCTGTAACTGTGCGCTTACTATACATATTATGAGGGGTTTGTACCTTTAGTATACCTTAAAGTAAATAAACAGTGATGATAAGCAAAAAGGAAATGCATATG
>JAPFFP010042585.1:0-10875 GCA_026153255.1 Solanum medicagineum
CACCAGAATAATGCTATATGACTATCCTATGCTGGCAACGTAGTTCTGTTGGTTAAAGTAAAAGTATACTCGCTCCCCGCTCAGTGCTCGATACTCCTCCCAAGACTTAAATATGTTCAAATCATCATGTAACTCAATCCTCAGTACTCAATCAATCAACTCATCCTCAACCTCAAAGAGTTATCTCAATTCGTCTCAAAGATTCATCAATTCATTCAATAACATACAAGTACTCAAATATAGTCAACTCAATAATCATGTATCTTATCATGCTCGACTTAATTCAAACAGTCATTTGGACTCTTTTAACCTTACTCATCATGTTATGTTAACAAGTTTATAATGTAACATGTTTTCATGTTCAACGACTCAAGTATTCTCAATTCGTCATATTAACCTCAATTTAAGTTCATATAAACTCTTTTCACATAGAACATAAATCTCAATGACATAATATAATTTCAAGTAGTAAACTCCTCATATAATAGAAAGAGAACAAATAAAACTTTCTCATCAACAACTTCTCTTAAATCTCTAACTCAAGTAAATAAAGTGACATGTAGGGTCTTTTGATTTAACTCTAATGCATCAAGATAAATTCATCACTCGTCATAAATAATATTCTCATAATAAAGTACTTAAAAGTACATGATAATAAACTTGTTTATATAAAATATCTTATTATAAAAGATTTAAAAAATAGAAGCAACTTACTAGAATAAAATTGTCGATATTCTACACAATAAAACACCTCCCTTCAGCTAATGAAACTCTCAGAATATTATTCAAAATAATTAATTTTTTCTTGTTTTCTCTCGTTGCTATGCTATATGATTTCTTCTCTGTTTTCTCATACTTCACTCATGCACAACAAACAATGGAAATCATACATATATATAGGCTGAAGCCTTATAGAAAATATAACTAAAAAATTATTTAGACAAACCAAAGTGGATTCCTTAAAGGAGCATTAAAATAGACAAACCAAAGTGGATTCCAAAAAGGAACATTAAGCTCCAAATCAGTGGAGCATTAGAGATAAAAAAAAATATAAAGTTGGACAACGGAAAGTAAATGGAGCATTTAGACATTATAATGCAATAATGCGACCACAATAATCAAAAAATGCTCTAACAGTCCCCCCCCCCTTTTTTTTTTAAATTCTTCTTACACTATTCCAACTCAAGTAAGCAAAATTTCGAGGTCTTTACAGTCCGCACATCTGAGGAATAACCGGCCTATGGAGAGCTCTGAGATGCTCTCACCTTGCTAGCTCAAGCCTTGGCTAATCAAGTCAATCAAGGGGCCCAAGTCCCTCATGCTCGAGTCTGACATCTCGGGTGAGAGAATTTATGAGGATAAACCCACTAGAGTTCAATGGATCTAAAGTGGATGAGGATCCTCAAGAATTTATTGATGAGGTGTATAGAGTGTTGGTTATCATGGGTGTTAGGTCGCAGGAGAAGGCGGAGTTGGTGGCTTACCAACTCAAGGGGGTGGCCCAAATATCATATGCTCAATGGAAGGAGGAGAAGGGGAACAACAATGTGATCCTTTGGAAGGAGTTTAAGGCGACTTTCCTCAACCAGTTCTTCCCTCTTGAGCTAAGGCAGGCCAATATGATGGAATTCATGAATTTGAAGCAAGGATCTATGAGTGTGAGGGAGTATGCCCTCAAGTTCAATCAACTCTCTAAATATGCTCCACACTTGGTTGCCTACCCAAGGTCTAGTATGAATAAGTTTGTAATGGGTATTTCTGATTTGGTGAATGAGGAGCATCGTGTTGCTATGTTGATTAGTGACATGAATTTGTCCCGTCTAATGACTTAGGCCGAACAATTAGAGGGATAGAAGTTGAGAAAAAGAAGGGGTAATGAGGCCAAGAGAGCCCGTTTTGATAGTAAGTTCCAAAGTCTCAAGGGTGACCGATTTTCATCAAGGCCAAGGGTCTTCTCATGCTCCTAATGGAATATTTTCCAATGACTACCCAAGAGCCCAAGGTAATGGTGGTGTGGTGCCCAATGCTTTGTGTCCAAAGTATGGTAAGGGTCATGGTGGCCCATGTTTGAAGGATACCAATGCTTGTTTTGGTTGTGGTGAAGTGGGGCATAAGGTGATGGATTGTCCACGTAATCGCAACAAGGGTAAAGATGTTCGTCCACAAGGCCGGGGTGCAAATGCGGTTCCTTTGGAGAGAGGAGGCCAACAAGGTGGTGCCCTAAGGCACAATTGATTTTATGCTCTTCAAGGTAAGCAAGGGGTAGATAAGGTGCCCGATATCATCACCAGTATGTTAAGAGTCTTTGATTTTGATGTGTATGCATTGATAGACCCGGGTACCACTCTTTCTTTTATTACTCCTTTTGTTGCCAAAAATTTAACCCGAATTGTTGTGTGAGTCTTATGAGGTGTCTACTTCTATTGGGCATCTATTATTGCTAGAAAAGTCTATAGAAATTGTTCCATTTGCATCTTGCATAAAATATTTCCTTGTGATCTTGTTGAGTTGGATATGGTGGATTTTGATGATATTCTTGGTTGCATGCTTATTATGCCTCTATTGATTGTAGAACTCGTAGGGTCAAATCCAATTCCCAAATGAACCCGCCCTTGAGTGAGAGAGTCATGATGTGGTGGTCAAGGGTAGATTTATCTTTTGCATTAAAACCCAGAAGTTGATCTTTAAGGGGTGTCTCTATCATCTTGTGAGGGTTAGGGATGTTAAGTATAAAGTTCTTTCCATAGAGTCAGTTCCAGTGGTTAATGAGTTCCTAGATGTCTTCCTTAGTGACCTTCTCAGTGTTCCTCCCGAAAGGGAAATAGATTTTGGCATAGATTTCCTTCCCGACACTCAATCTATTTCTATTCCTTCTTACCGTATGGCCCCGGTGGAGTTGAAGGAGTTGAAAGAGCAGTTAAAGGATTTGTTGGAGAAGGATTTTATTAGGCCTAGCCAATCACCTTGGGGTGCACCGGTTTTGTTTGTGAAGAAGAAGGATGGTTCTCTTAGTATGTGTATTGATTACTAGCAACTTAATAGAGTCACCATAAAGAATAAGTATTCTCTACTAAGGATTGATAATTTATTTGATCAACTTCAAGGGGCTAGTCACTTCTATAAGATTGATCTTCGATTTGGGTATCATCAAGTGAAGGTGAGGGAGTGTGACATTCCCAAGACAGCCTTCCAGACTAGGCATCGGCATTATGAATTTGTGGTTATGTCTTTTGTGTTGACCAATGCACTGACTATCTTCATGGATTTTATGAATAGGGTCTTTAAACTCCACCTTGATTTGTTTGTGATGGTTTTCGTTGATGATATTTTGATCTATTCCCATAGTGAGGAGGAGCATGTGGGTCATTTGAGGGTGGTGTTGCAAAAATTGAGGGAAGAGAAGTTGTATGCTAAGTATGAGAAGTATGAATTTTGGTTGAAAGTGGTTGCCTTTCTAGGCCATGTGGTGTTGATGGATGGTATTAAGGTGGATCCTAAAAAGACGAAAGTCATTAGAAATTAGCCTAGACCTTTGACTCCATCGGAAATTAGAAGTTTCTTGAGCCTAGCGGGTTACTACCGTAGGGTTGTGAATGGGTTCTCTTCTATTGCTTCTCCTATGACTAAGTTAACCCAAAAGAAAGCCAAATTTGTGTGGACCGATGAGTGTGAAAAGAGTTTCTAAACTTTGAAGGATAAGTTTGTGTTCGCTCCCATCTTATATCTACCAGAAGGGTTAGAAAGTTTGTTGTGTATTGTGATGCCTCAAGGGTTGACTTGGGTTGTGTTTTGATGCAAAATGGTAAGGTGATAGCTTATGCCTCTAGAGAACTCAAAGGTGCATGAATAGAGATCCTACCCATGATCTTGAATTGGCCGTTGTGGTTTTTGCTTTGAAAATTTGGCGTCATTACTTGTATGGGGTGTATGTTGATGTGTTTAACGATCATAAGAGTCTCTAATATGTGTTCACTAAAAAAGATCTCAACTTGAGGCAACGGAGGTGGTTAGAGCTTCTTAATGATTATGATATGATTGTGTATTATCATCTCGATAAGGCTAATATTGTGGCCGATGCTTTGAGTAGGGTCTATGGGTATCCTAGCTTATATTGATGATGGGGGCAAAGAGGTGGCTAGAGAGGTTCATCAGTTGGCTAGATTGGGGGTTAGGTTGGAAGAGGTTGATAATGGTTGTATTGTGGTTGTTGATGGTTCAAAATCTTCCTTGGTTGGTGAAGTAAAAGCAAAGCAAGATCTTGACCCTTCTTGTTAGAATTGAAGGCCTTGGTGAGAGAGGAAAAGGTGGAGGTTTTCTCCCTAGGGGGAGATGGTGCCCTTAGATACCAAGGTAGGTTGTGTGTACTTTGTGTGGATGACTTGAGAAAGAGAATTCTTGATGAGGCTCATAACTCTTCCTATTCCATTCACCCCAATTCTACAAAGATGTATAGAGACTTGAGGGAAATGTTTTGGTGGGGTGATATGAAGAGAGACTGCCAAATTTGTGTTCGGTTGCCATAATTGCCAGCAAGTCAAAGCCGAGTATCAAAGGTCGGGTGGCCTAACCTAAGACATAGAGATTCCGACTTAGAAGTGGGAGGAAATTAACATGGATTTTCTCGTTGGGTTACCTAAGACTAGAAAGGGTTTTGATTCTATTTGGGTTGTGGTTGATAGGATACAAAGTTGGCTCATTTCCTACAGGTTAAGACTACATATGGTGTAGAAGATTATGCTAAGTTGTACATTCATGAATTGGTTAGATTGCATGGAAAGTCTTTGTTTATCATATCGGATCATGGTGCTCAATTCACTTCTCACTTTTGGAGGTCCTTCCAAAGAGATCTTGGTAGCTTAGTACGACCTTCCACCCTCAAACGAATGGCCAGGCCGAAAGAACTATCCAAACTCCTGAGGATATGCTTAGAGCTTGTTTATTGGAGTTTAAGGGTAGTTGGAATGATTATCTTTCATTGATTGAGTTTGCTTACAACATTAGCTATCATTAGCACTGGTATGGCTCCTTTTGAGGCTCTCTATGGTAGACTTTGTAGGTCCCCGGTTGGATGGTTTGAGATAGGAAAAATGGCTTTGTTGGGGCCGGATCTAGTTATGGAGGCTATGGAGAAGGTAAGGTTGATTAGGGAAAGGTTGAAAACAGCCCAAAGTCATCAAAAATCCTATGCCGATGTGAGGAGAAGGGAGCTTAAATTTAAAATTGGTGATTGGGTCTATGAAGGTTTCACCCATGAAGGTTGTGGTTCGTTTCATTAAGAAGGGTAAATTGAGTCCAAGATTCGTTGGTCCTTATAGAGTGTTGAGGAGGATTGGTAAGGTAGCATATGAGTTGGAGTTGCCTAATAAAATGGACTCGGTCCATTTGGTCTTTCATGTATCTACGTTGAGGAAGTGTGTGGATGACCCAAATGCTATTATACCATTGGATGTTGTGGGGGTTGTGGAAGACAATTTGACTTATGAGGAGGTTTTTGGAGAAATCTTGGATAGGCAAATGAAGAGGTTGAGGAACAAGGATGTTGCTTCCGTCAAGGTTCTTCGGGGAAACCAACAAGTCGAAAGTGTCACATGAGAAGCCGAGGCGGACATGCAAAAGCGATATCCCTACCTTTTCCATTCCACTCAAGCCTAAGGTACTAATTCAAGTCCTTTATGTGATTTCAAGTCTTATGTATCAGCCCTTATGTCATTTGCATGCATTTATGTTTATGTTGATAAGTTCATAGTGATTTTGACACTTATGTTGAGATTTTTAAAAATGATGTTTAAGTGCATTGTTGTATTCTTGTTGGGGCTGATCTCTTTATGATTACTCTTCTTATTTATGCTTCTTTGACATTCAACAACGAATGTTCCCAAGGGGGAGATATTGAAACGACATAAAAAAGTGCCCAAAAATGCACCTCGAAAGTGCCCATAATCATAATTTCCATATATCTCAAAAATCTATGCGTGATATCGAAAATCAGACTTCATATTCGTAATTAGGGGGCAAAATTGAGGGGGAAATGAGTCTAACCCCGATTTTAGAGCAACCATATCAAAATTTCAATGTCTCAAAAATTTGATATCAATCCACTTTTGTACCGCCATGCCCAACCGTCGCGAACCTGTGTAAAAATGTCCTCCGCGTCGCGGACTAGACGCAGACCTATGTTATTTTATTGCTAGTTTTTTCAGTTCGGTCCAAGGCCTTTGGGTCTGGGGCCTAAGCCTTCCTATGCATAAAAAAACACCTATACTTAGCCATATTTCATCTTCATATCATACAAGATATTCCCCAATACTCTCTCAAACACTTAGACAAATATTTCACCTAAAATTCAAGTACCAAAACTTACTCCGGATCTTAAGGAATTCACTCAAGCTTCAAGTCTCCATTCAAATCTTCTTCAAGGAACTTCCCAAAGTTAAGGTATATGGGTTTCAACTATTGGGTCCGTTCACCCATGGTGCCCAAACTTCTTTTTTACATAAATTACATGTTTCTAAGTTGATTTACTTATGGTCTTCTTATTATGAATTTGATTATGAACTATGTTGGGATTTTATAAAAATGTGACTGTTTATGCATGTCTTGCGCCCTGAATCTAAGATCTATGATGAGTTTTGATGAGGGGTTTCAATCTATTTTGCAAGGTGGTATTACCAAGTGTTGTTGGGTTGATTTGCTTCAAGTTGTCTCGCATGATCTCACTCTTTGATTGCATGGTTTTACACTAGCATTGCACACCCACCAAGTGTTTGATAAAATATCCAGTTTAGGATTCTCGATCTATTGATGATCCATTGCATGACCTATGACTTGTATGCCTTTATAATGATAAAAGGATGGTATATATGTGTTGATTTCATGAAAAGTATCCTTAATGTTATGGGTTGGCCATAACCAATTGAGGGGTTGATACCTCAATCACCATGGATGGTAGGGTGTGACAACCATCAATCAACTGAGGGGTTAATACCTCAATCACCTCAGATGGGGATGGTATGCCATCAACCAATTGAGGGGTTGATACCTCAATGACTTTGGAGGGGGCTGGTCATGCCCATCAACCAATTGAGGGATTGATTCCTCAATCACTTCCGAGGGGTGGCCTACCTTGGATTCCAAGTACTAAGTGGCTTGGTCTATGATGATGGTCTCTTCCTACACATTTAATATGTTATGTATAAGCATGTTTACTGCATGCCATATTGCTATATGGTCACTTATTGTCTAATTATGCATTGTGATTATGTTGTTTATCTCTTGTTGCATTGCATCCTACATACTTAGTACTTAAACGTACTAACGCATACTCTATACCTACATGATGTTACCATGTAGGAATCGGAGCTCCACTTGATTATCCTCATCCTCCCCGTGGCTACTACTATATTCTCAAAGCAAGTTTGGTGAGTCCTCAACTATGGGGATGATATCTCTTGTTCTTATGTTATGTAAAGACTCTCATTATCTAATTGTATCCTTTTCACTATGATGGTGAGCTCGGAAAGTTGTCTTGGCCCTCGCTACTATCCATGTATTAGAGGTGTTGTTGGACAAACTATGTAATAAAGCTATGAGTTTTGACTCTTTTTGACTCTTTTGATGTTTTACGATATAAAAGACTTCCCTTAGTCCCTTATCCTTGTTTTATGCTCTTGTTGTTGTTCAAATGCTTCCACGACCAAGGATGTGTAATGATATGTTAAGAGGCTTGCTTTGGGTCCCTTCGGGTTCTCCATTCGCCGTGTCACGTCGAGACCCTAGGCTTGGATCGTGACAATGGGCTAAGCCGAAGAGCAGACAATACTTCACAATATTGGGTCAGATTGTTACAGATCCATACCTAAAGTTATCCTTTTTATTCTATAGTTAAAGTAGTGTGGTGTTAATATATAAAAATGGTTGTTGTACTATTTAGTTCATACTTTAGTTTGCCGCAATAGAGAAGATTGTCGAATTTTGATTTAATATGAAAGCTGGAGTCGACAAGCACTTGAAAAATTATATAATAATTCTATATTTCTTTCCCATTTGTTGTGCTATGATTAGTCTTAAGAAGAATGTCTATATTGTATTTGTTTTTTCTATTTTTTTTTTTTTGTATTTCCTTTCTTAGACTTTTAAAATTTGTATTTTATATAGGCTCAAATTAATTATTTATGGCGTTATTGAAAGTTTGTAAATTACAAACTAAAGTTCAAACTTTATGCTTGATTGTTTAAAAAATAATTCAAATATTAATATATGTCCCTCAATTTGTGGTTTTTGTTATGTTTTTAAAAAATTATTTATAATTATTACATTTTATTTCTCTTCACATGCTATTTTCATAGAATTTTTAATCATTAACAAATTTATAAAAATTCACTTGGGATACACGTGGAATGCACATGTCCAGGTACTAGTTGAAGGGAAATGTGCAAGCTACTTAAGCCGTGAATGTAGTTTGTGAAAAATATTTAGAATATATTTTCGTATCTAGATCATGTTTGTTTTCTTTGTATATTCTTAGAAGATTAGACATTAGAAGTTTACGATTTGCATTCTCTCTTCTCTTTAGTTACCATTTATGGTCTCAGTCAATCTTCCATTTAATTATTGGATTGATGAATATAATTATGATTAGAAAAATATAATCAATTCTCATACTCTCGTGTCCTTAATTACTCAGTGAGCAATTAATTTCTCTCTTTCCATTCACAAAGAAGTCTGTATACAATTAAATATTGTGGACATTACTTTGTGTGTGTGCATTTTGTGATCTCCCTCCGATATCCACGCCTATCTTTTAAGCTGGATTCTCTCTTCAACGCTCTTCCTTTCTTCTCTCAATTTTCTCAAATCCAATTCAACTTCGAGCTCTTTGGTCAACCCGAATTCACTCTTCTCGCCTTCAAATGGTTGATTGCCGAAGTTTGATCGAGTTTTGCAGAGCATACGAGCACCACAAACACATGAACAAATTCAATTCCAATATCAAAAAACACTACAATAATCAGAAATATTCCTTTTGCTCTGATCGTTCCCCTTTTGCTGCGCTAGATGCGATCATACTACTTTGTGTACTTGGATCACTAGGGTTTCTCATAATCCCCTATTTCAATCTACTTTTCACACAAGTTTCCCCAATTATATGCGATGTTTTTATTGAGGTGATCAATAATTCCCCTGTAGCATATTTCGTTGGATTGATGATAGCTTTCATCGGAATAATCACTCTAATTGTAATCTGGGAAATTATCGATTTGAGATCAAGGAAATGTGGGAACCCAAATTGTCAGGGTTTAAGGAAAGCAGTTGAATTTGATATACAGTTAGAACCGGAGGAGTGTATAAAGTGTTTGCCATTGGATCCGGATTTGAATTCAAATGCCTTTTACAATTATGGAGTGAAACCGTTAGAGTTGGGGGAAGAACGTAAAGAGTTGGAGGCAGAGTTGAAGAGGATGGCGCCGCATAATGGACGGACTGTGCTTATTTTCAGAGCACCATGTGGATGTCCTGCAGGTAGATTGGAAGTTTGGGGTAATAGGAAAATTCGTAGAATTAAGAAATAAATGAAGTTTATGTAGTTTGTTCAGTTCTATAAGATACATGAATAAAGTAGGAGATATTCAGTACTTTGGACATGTTATGGAATAATTATGGTCACTTGTGATTATGCTCTAGCAATAAATATATGATTATTGATTGAATATCTTCCTGCTTTCCTGGTAAAGTTTTATCATGTTAGTATCTAATTATCACTTATACGACTAATAGTGAAATTAGCTTCTTTCAAAATGTATTCCAATAATTCTTTTTAAAAGTTCAATCATCAAGTTATCTTCAGCATCAAAACATATGGTAGAATAGAAATTCTGTTTATTTAATATCTGAATATTTGAAGTCAAAACTCTATGTTTTGTTACTTTCTCTACCTTGGTCCACCTTTCCTCCAAATAGAGTCTGCACTATGTTTTCTTCACATGGTTTTCATTTTAACCTTGTTTGTCCTGTTTTCAGTTTTGATGGTTGTGATGAATATTTTTGCCTATAAAGGATTTTGGAAGATAGATATAAGTCCTCAAATTTCTTGTCATGCCACTTTTCCTTGTTTGCACTCCTCTTAGAATATTATGCAATGCCGTAGATTGCTAAGCCTATCATACTGCGGTCGTGCTTGGTGCACTCCCTTCCCCCCTTTTATGATAATGCTTTCTTTTGCTCCTATGTAGTTTATCGAGTGATAGATGCGTGTAAAGAAGAAAAATTCCTTTTCCTTCTTTCTTTTATACATCTAAATTAATATTGAGTGAAGGAGGTAAATATTGTTGAGCTTTTGTGGAAGCTTCTCCTTGTTGATTTGTCATTCCAATGGTTTATAAATAAAATGCTGAAATTGTCTAAAATATGCATGACTAAATCATTTAGGAAAAGAAATAATACTTAATTTCTAATTGGTTAAACAAAAAAGATATATGGTTGTTTGGTGATTCATAATAGTGTGGAGCATATAGTACGCCTTCTCTAGAATTTTTCATCATTTCTCTACATTTAATGGTGGATAGCATGAAAGGAACACATTTTTCCGGTAGATGTGGATTCAGGTTTAAATATGATCAGATTGACCTTTAAGGTTCCTAGCACTTAATCATTGTACATCTAAACTTATGGGTTAAGATGTAACATTTGCTGAATTGTTGTGTGTCTTTTACATATAAATCTATGCTCCGCATTGAAAATACTTGGTTTGAATGAACTTGGTACCTATGAGCTACATCCAATAGACAAATGGGCCACCCCCACCCCCTCCCCCGCCCCACCCCCCCCCCCCCCCCACACACCCCCCTGACACAGCAACAACAACCACATCAGTACTCA